>VZRN01004397.1:739460-838627 GCA_013397935.1 Dasyornis broadbenti
TGGGATGGGATGGGATGGGATGGGATGATAGGTTGTGAGGAAAAGGTGATTGCACTGCTGAGGTTAGCAAAGCTAAACTGGGGCTTCAGAACAGAGGGCACTTAAAACTCCAGGTGGAGTTTCCTGGAGGAGGCTTGGGAACCACTTCAGTTTTTAACAGCTGCATCTGCCAATTGGACTAAACTGTCTGTAATTCAGCACAGCACATTGAAACCAGTGGTAATGGTAAAAAGAACAGTCCTCAGAGATTCATCATGTCCAGGAAACTCCTTCTGAAGCCACAGGTTAAATTTATGGCCATAAGATGAAGCTGAGAATTTTGGAGAAAACAGCTTTATCCTTAGGAGCAGCAGTTAGTATGGATGATGAGCTGTGCCCTGGAACTTCTCCTGTGATAATTATTAGCAACATCAGCCAACTCTGAGTCTTACATGCATAATTCAAATGTTTCAGCTAATTCCTGACTTGAATTTAGAAAATAAATGCTATGAATTTTAATTTTTTGATTCCCCATTTTTTTTGTAAACTATTTTAATTTTTGAAAGTTGAGTCATTTTGTAACTGCAAAAGTGTCCATTTGGGAAGTTATAATAATTTTTCTCTCTTTTTTTTTAATCTAGCTTTTAAATTTGTTTTTTATTTCAAATAAGATTTCAAAGTGATATAGTTTTACAGCTCTCCAGTTATTAAATATTTACTTTTATGATTTTTGTTAGATTTCTCAAATACAAGTTTGTTAGACCTAGTACTTATATTTTTCTGGTTATTATAATTTCTAGAGATTGTCTTATATGACAGATTGAAGCGACTTTTTAATATCAAATACAGAGTCAATTATACTTCCCAGTTTTGTAAATTTAGGAATTTATAGGGTATCAAATTTGCAGCTGTATCATTAACCTTTTGTTTTTACATTAAGCAATTTTATATTCTTCTGTTTATATCAAGCCTCTTTAAGGTCTTGTATGAAATGATCTGTTACATATGAAAACTCTTCATCTTGCTACAGTGACTTCTGTTATGAATTTGGATCTATTTATTAATCTCAAACTAACATGTCATTTAAAACTTTTCCATTGAAATATAAAACTGACTGTTTTCCATGATGTTTCTGACAGAAGAGAAAATTGAGTTTTAACACGTATTTTGAAAAGTTGACTTTGTAACTCTGCTGTGGTGTCTCATCACTCAGACAGCTTCTGATATATATTTTGAAGTATAATAGGACCTGGGAATTTAGAGGAAGGGTTTAATCCACAGGGAACCTTCTTGAAGCCTTCTCAAAAATGTTTTTTGATTTCTCTGTTGACGAGGAACATCTGGGTGATTTCTTTCTGCAGATCCTATGAAACATTGCTGATTGCCGCCTTTTATTTTGCTGCTCCTTTGCCTTAAGCTGCATGTGAAACATTAATGCTATAGTTGCACTATTTCTTCTGTTCAGGAGGTTCCAATTCCTCTGCACATATGGTTGATCCCTCTAGGAGAAGAAGCTCAGAATTCAAACAGATTAGTTCACCTAAATTTTTTGTTGCTCTTAATACAAAAGGGCTTGAGCACGGCCAGAAGAGAATGTTCTATACTGCAGCCCCTTCTTGCAGCTTGGTACCTTCTCCTTGTTCTCTGCAGGAAGTGGGAAATGGGAAATGTTTGGAAGACTTAGTGAAACAAAGATGTAACAACCCAAGGCTTCATTAAGTGAAGTGCTACAGTCCCACTAGAGCATTTTACTGCTAGTCCTGGTCTCCTGAGTCGTGCACTTTACATTACAAGATTGTCAGTGATGATGATGACTAAATAACAAAGCACTCCCTTGCCAGCAGTAATAAGAAATATCATGTATCCTTTTCCAAGTGTTGTTATGATAAGAAAGTATTATTTCCTATCAACTTTGATAGATTTTTATGTGTTCTCATGAAGATTTTACACCCAACTGTGGACACAGTTTTCATTAAAAACATACACCTAGTATTTAACTTCCCAAAACAAGACCTCGTCTTATATTTTGCAAGAAAGGTTTGGGTTTTCATTCCACTTCTATGCTACTCATTTAACAAAAGAGTACCAAACAACAATTTATTATGGACACTCCCAAACTTTGTTGTCTTAGTTGTCACAAGTAGTGGAGGTGGAAGTGGTATGACAGTCAATCCCCAGAGGACCTCAGTCACATTGAGCATACCCCAGCTCCAGCCTTGAGCTCCTCTGCCCTACTAAGTTGATGTCTGTCTTCTAGCAATGGGAGAAGTTGAACCAGCTGATTTTGAGAACCTCTCCCTTCCCTTCTAGGTTCAGGGTTTTTAGGCTGTTTTTAGAAAAATCTGAAAATTGTGATGAAATTAGAAATTCATGCAGGAAAATTTCTTGTTGAGGCAAAAAATTCTTGTTGAGAAAAATAGCCTCCTTATAATCAAAATGTTTCTGGTGTAATATTTTGAAGTACTCACATGCACAAAACTCCTTTTTTCACAGAATCTAGGCTTGTCTGGTGGCCACTGATGGCTACAGAGATTTTGGAATTAGGCAAACATAGACAGTATGTGCTCTTCATATCTGTGCAAAACTAGCCTGTAAATGTGCACAGCTGCCTGTTTCCTTCCCTTTAATTCTGATGATTTGAGTCCAGTGAATTACTGGAATCACAGCCTGTGTTAGGGATTGCTTTTTCATTTGCTAAAATCTTTGTGGCCTTCACTGCATCTTGGGGCCTCAGTTGGGTGAAATACTAGACATAAGAATAGCAGCACTCAGATATTTCCTCTATTCAGTCCATATTGCTTATGGTATAAAGAAAACAGAAATTAATATGTTTCCTCTGCCATGATCATGAATTATTAGGTTTTTAACTTCTATCTGCGTTGCCTACAAGGTGTTATAATTTAGAAGAGAGTAGCAATTTGAGGAGGAAATACATGCCTTCTACTTCTTTCTTTTCTTTAGATTCCCTTCACCCCCACCACCCCTGCTAATGTATTCTGTGGGCTTTAGGGATGAGACAAATTACTCTGTGGTGGCGACAAGAGAAAAATAAATGAGACTTAGCCATGCAGCAAGGTCTCTCTGCATAGCCTAATGGTGAAAACACTTCTTAGTCAGGAAAGAATGGTACTGTATGCTTGGCATCCTGCTTCCAGGGCTCCTTCAGTGGTTCCATGCTGTCACTGTATATAAAATAAAGAGTGAGCCCTGCAGGCAAGAAACACAAGCAACTCTCCCAGTTTTATATAAGTGCCATAAGCAATAGACTGTAAACTCACGTTTCTGCTTATGCTCACTTTTTGACTCACAAAATACAAACTTTTATTTTTTGCCTGTGACACAGCTTCAAAGAGAAGCTCTTTCCCTTGGTATCCTAATGGATAGGAAGTGGGAGGAGAGGAATAAATACCTCAGTAGGCAGCAGGAGAGGAAATTGATCTTTATTTTTCTGTGTTTGTCGAGGGTGTCTTAACCACAGTAATCCATGGAAAGACTAATAATTCTTTTATGTGAAACTCTGTCTATGGTGAATATACACACGTGCACCCTCGTACTTGTGGCCACTGTGCTATTCCGTGGGAGCCCAGACCTGCCTGATGGATGTACTCAGAGCTTGCTTGGCAGATATCAGGGAGGTGCACATGAAGGCAAACTTTGTATCTGATCCAGTTTAGGCATGAGCTGAGCACCAAGCCTTTAGCCTGAGTCTGGTGGCAAAGTGCAGTGCATTTATGTTCCACTGTTAAGTTGTTCAGGCATTTAAGGTGCTGATCTGAAAACTTATCCCAAGGGTCAGTTTAAAAAGGGACAGATATAGCTTCATTCATATCTGTGCTGCAGGCTTTTGTCTTTCAGATAGCTCTCGGTGTTTCAAAGCTACATAAAATGCCTAACGGCATCCATGTCTTGCAGTGACACACCAGTGTGAAGTGAATTTCCTCAATACCCATTCTGGGCAAGCTCTGTGCTCCCTACACCAGCACATTCTCATGTGCCTGGGGCAGAAGCCAGGCAGTGACATGGTGGATGTTAGTAAGCCTTTAGAGTTTTCGGTCACATTAACCAGGGATATTGTGACCAGCGGTCTTCCCAAAGGGTTCAGGCATGGCCAAGGGCTGTTTTGAGAAGGTAAGTATATAGTTTGCACACAGCTGTCCTATTTCAGAGCCAAGGACACTTTAATGGAGACCATCCTAAGCCAGCTGCCTTCAGTGCTGGGAGTGCAATATGACACAATTTATTGGTGCAGGTGAAGACCAAGGCTGCAGGAGAGTTTCAATGAATGTCAGGGCAGAGGTGGCACTAAGCAAATCATAGTCTGATTTGACAGCTCCATCCTCTGCTTGCTTGCTAATGTCAGGGCTCCAGGAAGAAGACACATCTTCTCTGAAAACTGGTGGTCTGTGAATCTTTTACCTGTTTTGCTGACCCAGAAGAAACTTCTAATGGGAATGAAGCATCTCTGTCTCTGGTCATGGATTTCATAAATGCCTTCCTAAGTGGTACCGAATTCTCAGTATGTTGTTGCTAGACCATAAACTGTAAGTTCTGCCTGTGCCAATGAGCTTTCAAAACTCTTTATTTACCATCTTGCAAATGGAATTTGGGGCACCCTTGTACAGTACTGTGTAGCTTTTCATTGATATATGCTGGGCCAGATGTTTAGCTGATAAAAGTCAATGTAACTTCACTGATTGCAAAGAGCTGCACCAAGATGATGATTCAACTTTTGTTCATTTCATTGTTATTTATTAACCTCAGTGTAGACAATGTAGTTTGCATGTATATTGTAAGGGACGTTTTTTTGTGCAGAAAAGATGTATTTTTCTCTCAGTGACACCTAGCCCCATCTTGCAGGTGAAGATTGACCCTGGCCATAATGTGTAAAATGAAATGGTTTATGTGAAATACCCACAAATGATAATACTTTGGGTTGTATTCATAGAGCCATGCCTGCTCCATCTGTCTCAGTTATAAATATTGTAAGTGCATATTTCAGTAAATTTAGGGTCTGTAACAATGCAGTAAAATCAAATAGATGTTAATAAATTCTAGCAAGCACAGAAAGTCAGTTGATTCTCTGTAGGTTTCTATTTAGCTGCTCAAGAATATCTTGCAAAAATATTGAACCAAGTTTGAACTCCAACAAAGGTACTGCTAATAAAGCTGATTTTTCTATGTTTAGAATAGTGGACTGGATTGTAAAAAATGAGTAGCAAATGTGTTTGCAGAAGTTTGTGTCTGGCTTTTTGTTTTTCTTTTTTGCCTAATGTTCAGAATTGCAGAATTACCTAAGAACCACCTGCTGGTGCAAGGAAAAAGGCTGACACTTCTTCCTACTTTTCCTCACCCAACTAAATCCAGACCCAAAATGCCATGAGGACAGTGGGAAGAGAGCTATTAGGCTGCCACCATTTCTTTCTGATTTGCAATTGCCCAAAGTGATGTGACAGCTTTTGAAGAGCACAGATGGCTCATTTGGCTGTTGATTGTGAAGCAGTTTGCTCTGAGGTCTTCCAACATTTTCTTCTGCTTTTCACCCCTTGAGCCTGTGTCTGTGCCTTGGGTAGTGAGGAGCTCCCAGCAGTATTCCTTAATTCCTGCATTAAGGAGCTCCTGGGATCACCGTGGCCACATCTGGGACTCATCCAGGACAGCTTTGCTCTGTTGGGCTTTTAGGAACAGATTGAAGAACTTGCAGTTGAGTCTAGTTGAGACTAAATCTAAGAAAACTAAGACATGGGGAAGGGAGGGAACATGATGGTCTTTCAGAAGCAATAGCAAGGTTTGCATAGCTTTGCTCACTTGCTGGTGAAGCCTGGTGCAAATAAGAAAATGACGTGTTCTGTCTGAACCGTAGTTAAAAAGCGTATGTTCTGTTTATGTGTTTTCTTACAGCTGGCAGCATTAGAGAGACAAATCTTTGACTTCCTGGGTTTCCAGTGGGCTCCTATCCTTGGAAATTTCCTACAAATAATAGTTGTCATTTTGGGTTTGTTTGGAACCATCCAGTTTAGGCCTCGATATATAGTTGTGGTAAGTCTCATTTATTATTATTTTATTATTATTTCTCATTTATTATTATTTTGCATTTGGTTTTAAAACCTGTCATATTACAAAGCAGAATTTTCTTGGTTTCAAAACACCAGATGGTATTTCTGTAGAAACTATAGAGTTCTCCATGTCTTTTTGAAAATTTAGGGCTACTAAGTGGATATTTTGAGATTTTGGACATTGTCAAAACCAGGTAATCTGAAGAAAGTGCTGTCAAAATTATTACTATAGTACTAGTCAATTAGACTATGTGTAAATAAAGAAATGAAATACAAATTATTGTTCTTTTTGCAACAGACAAGCAGCAATTCAAAACATATTTGGAATGGCCAAGTAATATTTAGCTACATCTTTCTCTTAAGCAAGGAGAAGCAGGGATTGTAGAAATTTCTTTGGTCCTGTGACCCATGGGTTCCAAAGAAGTCTCCTTCTCACTTACATGTAATTTTGTGAAAATCTGTATTTATGGCTCTGACCCTAAATTATTGTAAATTCTCTTTGATGCTTGTAACGAAGCTTCACAGTTTTTTTTTTCCCATGTTCTCAATATAGCCAGGAATAAAATAAACTTCCAAAGCTGTGAAGTAATCTGCCAAAAAAAAAAAAAAATAAAATTCTGTCCCTCCCCCACGTTCTCTCCTGAATGGATGAATTTTATGTCTTTACCTGGTAATGGCTGTATTTGGAACATTTCAGTTGTGTTGTCAGTAATGAATTTTAAGAGGCTAAAGTTATCTTTCTTTTTCCTCACGAAGGAATGAAATAAATGTCTGCTGGGGAAAACTCACTAAACAAATACTTAAAAAGCTTCATCTTTTCTAGTCAAGCCTAGAATCCTGTAATTCTTTGTCATGTCTTAAAAGAAAAAGTGAACAAAAAGTGCATCCAAGAATATACTCATATTAGATTAGTTAAGCTTACAAGCAGACTGTAACAAATTGAAAATAAATTGATATAAAAATAGTGCTTTTATCTAATACCTGTGGTTGAAGAACTGGGCATCCATGTTTTGATGACTCACCTTTCTGCTTCGTGCTCTCCATTTTATACATAAGAAGCAAGTGTGCGCGTCTGTAAAATTATGTGGGAAATTCATGTCTGAAGTGCAACACTACAGAATTTCTTGCCCCTCAGGTTCAGCACTGCAGTTCAATGATGCAAGCTCTGTTTTAATTTTCAAATGAAATGCAACAGCTGTTGACTGTTTCTATATATTTTCCGATGTAATTGAACATTTTAGCCTATACGAAACTTGTTTTAAAGTAGAGGCAGAAAACTCATAATTAAAGAAACACTTCCTCAGCAAGGTACTTTATGCTCATTTAACTGAACTCATATTCTGATTTATCTTTAAGCATATAGTTAAGAGATCTAGCTACAGTAGGTGCAAATACTCTTTATTTGGAAAGATCAAGGCTTTAGAGCTCTGTTGGTCAGAGCATGGTGCTAATAATGCCACAGGTCACTGATTTGATCCCTGTATGGGCCATTCACTTAAGAGCTGGACTTGATGATTCCCTTCCAACTCAGATTATTCTGTGATTACCCACTTCTTCATCCCATTGCCACCTCTCTGAGCGATCTGGATTATATCCTTACTAACATAGAATTTACAGTGAAGTAGGAATAGTTTGTGCCAAATCCTGAAGTCTGAAGGGTGTCTGTAACACAAGGTGTCTGTAACCAACCCCACAACTCAACACCAGCAGAAGGGGGTGGCTGTCATCTCTTCCTGTTCCCACTATTCACCCCCACTTCTGGCAGGAGTTAACTGGACCTGTCAGTAAGTCACTTCCATTTCTAAGCTGTCAGAAAACCACCCTAGCAAAAGGAAGAGAGTTTTTTTGCTAAACTGGTGACCTGAATCCAGTCTGTGAGGTTCCCAATGGTTGCCAGGGCTGGTGTAAGGCAGGGATTGGGACTGCATATTTATGAACAGCAGTGTGGAGGTGGAGGGGAAAGGAGGATTGCAAGACTTCTCTTGTTGCTAGCTTCAAACTTGTCAGTTCAGTCTCATGCCTGGCTTTGCCCTCAGGTTGAATTCAGTGGATACCTCAAGCCAGCATAAGCAATACTCCCTTTGCTCAGCTGCTGCCTTCCGTCCCTGCACTGCTCCTCTGCACCAGCACAGGCACCAGTTCAACCACTTGGTAAACTGGCAAACCAGAACAGATCCAGGTGAAAAGCAACTATTTCTTTACTGGTGTAAATTTAAGTGTAAGACAGCTCTTGGACATGTTTTGCTTGTTCCAGCAGAAGAGATGGAAGAGGGGAAATGGGAGCAAGTAGCTAGAGGAAGGAGAAAAGTGCGTGGAGCCTTTCTACAGCAGTGCAGGATTACCCCCGTTTAAAGTGCTTGTTGAGCTGTAGCCTGAGGATCTTCCAGGCTCTACCCAACACATGCCCCACAGGAGCTCTGCTTCCTAGGGCTGTCCCAACCACAGCTTAGCTTTGTCCATTGTCTCCAGAAGGCCCGGAAGGAGTCAGTGGAGCTGACAGTAAAGATCCCTACCAGTGCCAGCTCCAGGCTGTCTTCACAAAGGCAAAAGGAAATCTGAAGTCAGCTCTCCCAAGGAAGGCCATGACTTGCCTCCCTTCTTCTGAAACCATTTTAAAACAGAGTCTACATGTTACACCGGTAAATGTTTACTGTGACTTTAAATATGAAGTCTGCTTAATACAAATCTTCAGTAGTGTCCTGAATTTCAGTATTAAACACAATAGAGAAAGATTCTTACCCAGGCTCTGAGTAGTGGATTAGGCTTCAAATTAATTGAGAAGCTTTATGGCCTTCCATGTCCATAGCTGCACCTTCAGCCACATCTAAGCCCCTGAATTTGTTAGTAGTTGGTGTGTCAAGAATTTAGTACTGTGTCTGTGGCAGAAGGAATATGTTGAGTCATGCTTTTATGTGCTCTGGTTGTTGAAGCTTCTGATTTAGATTAAGCTTAATCCAGTTTAACTGGAAAAGTAACCAATTTCTTCAAGAGAAGTATGCTTAATATCCATTGTCTTTTCCATAAGACTTCCTTGGAAATCAGCTTTACTAGTGTAGATGATCCCAATATAAAAAATTGAAATAAAGAGAGAATCATGTCAGATATAATGGTTTTCTTCTGTAAACTGTCTCCACAAAATTAATCTGACACATGTGAGCACAAATTGTCCTCATGATAATCTGTCATACTCTGGTGATGGTCTTGACTTCAACTGACCAGCTCTAGAGTAGTTGTTTAACCTCAAGAGAATGTTTTTAATCTATCTTATGTGCAATGAAGTCGGTGCCTGAAGGTTTCCCTGACAAGTGAAGTTACACAAAAGGTTTCACTTTGTCATCCTGCGCTGCGTATGTCATGTTCTGTCTCCTCAAATTTTAACGTATGTAAGGAATGGGAAAGTAAATGAATAAATGTAATACATGTAGGGCCGTAACTTGAAGCACATCTATATTGCAGTCAAAGATGAAACTGCTTCTGCAGGCACAGTTGAGCAGGCTTTTGTTGCAGGTATGTAGAGCCAAGGAGTGCAGTGAGGGCTGTGACAGAAACTGATAAACACAATAGCAGTTGCATGCTTCTGACTCTTCCACTGCCATTGAACCCAGACTGGCCAGTTTATCACTAGGATTTAGTGACAACAGAAGCTGCAGCATAAGCACAGCCATTGTAGATTAAAAGTCTGAATAAAGAAATTAGTTTGAGTGATACAAAATTTGCCATGAGCTTTTTCTACCAAAAAAATGCCCCACTATCTAAGAGCTGCCATGCAATGGCTGATACATGAGGCATCTGTGTTGAATAGAATTGTCATTCCAAGTAGTTTAAGACAGAGATTCATGTTCACTGTCTACAGTCCTTCAGATACAGGACTATACGGATGGTGATTCTGAAATAAATCTGGAATTTCATTTGCTCATAGCTAAAATTCCAAGTCCTCAGAGCTTAGGAAACAGGGAGAGAGGGAGTGACAGCATTGACTCCAAGTGTCCTAATTAGTTTAAATCCAATAATTATTTCTAATAGGTTTTGTATTAATTAGTAATTTAGATAAATGTTGTGAACAATTTGTCCTGTCACTAAGCGGATGTGCTATTTTCAGTATTTGAATATTTTGTGACTGAATTAAATCAGTGCAAAGTTCCCTGAGGACATAAAAGTGCAGAGCTGATTACTAATTTTCCCATATTAGCTCATTTGAAACTTACCCAAATAATTGCAAAGAAGAAAGAAACAGCTGAATTTCAGTTCTAACTACGCTGTCACACTCTTGTCATGAAGCTCCAGAGCTCTGCTATGATCCATTTCCTTGTTTATGCTTTTCCTTTCTCAATAGAACTTTCCATCACCACCAAGATTTTCAGGCTGTTGAAAGTGATTAATGATGGTGACAGGATTTTTGTTAAAGTTGGGGATTTTCCCCCTCTCCTGCTTCTGATATGGGACTTCAAAAGGCTTCTGAATGATGAGTCATATAGCTAAAACTGCACAAGCCTGGCCCAAAGCTGAAAAAAATGTGTTCATGAACAGAGAGGGATGAAAAATAATACACTTAAATAGGGAGGATCTATGGTGGAAATCTCTGCTTTACTTGCCTTAATGTATTCCATTAAATAATATGGCAGTAGATAGAGTTGAAAACCCAGGAAACAGTTTCTTAAAAAAACCCCAAAACAAATACATAAAAGAGAAAAGCGGAAGAAAGGCTATATAGGATACTTCATATAGTGTTCAAACAAGCGTTATACAGACAGTGAAAACACAAGTGAAATATTTAGGCTTCCAGAATTACTTGTGGAAGATCCTTCCTGGTAAGTCCTGTGTTGTTTCTACTCCATCATGTTGATTTATGTCACTTTCCTTGCCATCTTTCATAAGTATGGCTAATAAGGCTCTGCAGGACTGATGCCAGGTATTACAGGGGGATGATTTGATGACTCAATCATTGCTCCTTTCCCTTGAAGTATCCCTGAGCCATCATTCATTCCCTCTAATGCCATGACACTCTCAGACTAGTTGTTGCACTTCAGATTTAAATATACACCTGAGAAAGTTTGTTCATTAACTAAACTTATCCCACAATCCTTGCAATATTCAAACTTCGAAAATTTGCTTTTTTCTTTTACCTTAACCAGTTGTTTTTGTGACATTGTGTCCATCCAATGTAAATGTTTTAGCTCTAAAAATGCTTATATTTCACTGATATTTTAAATGTATCTCTGCATTGGCATCAATATGACTGTAGAGCCAAAAGAGGTATAGAAATCTCACTGTTGTCGAGAGGCTGACCTTATGAAAGTGGATCTGAAAGAAACCTGCTAGGCTGGTCAGTAACTTATTAGATGTTTAACCTGTAAGGCTTAGTGAGTACTCCCTCCACATTACTTATAAAACTTCAAATACTTTCTGACATCACATAGCATACAATCCTTAGTGCAAAAGACCAAAGCAAGAAAACGTATAGTGCATCATGGACAGAAATAAGCAAAGATTATGACCTGGTCCTAGGTCCTTTCACTAGAAGAGATCTGTTTCGAAAATATTGAGGTGATTTTTAAGTGTGCATCATTTGGGTAATAAAATAAAAAATACCAGCTCTTCTTTTTTATTCAACCTGTGTGGAAATTTTCTTCTTCATGCTGGATTTGGTGAGGGTTGTGACACTGAGTATGAGGCCAGCTCAGCTGGGGTGGACTGAGTGTTGCTGGCTAAAGAACTGGGCAGGAATCACTGGGTGTGGGGAAGTAAGAGTGAGCAGACACAGCAGGATGGACAGGATAATGTTCAGGACGTGGAGTGGGAGAGATTAAATGGTAGGTCAGATCATGAAACAGGTTAGGTACCTTGGGAGGGAAAAGAAACCTGAGGGTCAGTGTGGACCTGGTGTCTCACACCCTATCCATTCCTACCCTGAGAGAAAATTGCCAGCATGCACGACAGGTCCCTTCACACAGAGGATGGCCATTTGGGCTGTTGCTTTGTCAGCAAAAGAAGTCTCCATCATGGATCTACAAGTTAGACCTTTCTTAATGACTCAAGCAGGTGTTAGTGTGATGCCACATAATGTAGCGTTGCTTGGTGGTCTTTTTTTTAACCTAGTAGGTATGTACATATAAATTTACACAATATATATAATGTCAGAAAGTATTACAAAATTTTCCTGAAGAAACACTCAAAAATTTAGAAAAGTTGTTACTAATGCCCTTCTGTGCAATCTTACTGTGATTCTTTTATGCATTTGCAGAGTTGAAATTAGATAGATGCCTACTTATTCTTATATTGTTGCCTCAATTTCAGTAGAAAGGACAGATGTTTGAGGGTTTTCTGGTGATCACAGATACAGAATATAAACCTGATACAGAATGTAAACCTGACTTCTGAAAACAGAAGACAATGGGAAGACTGAAGCACATCCTACCAAGACAAAAAGGATTACGTTTGCTCTGAAGGCTGTGTTGGCTAGCTGAGTTTTATCTCTGCTCTCAAACACTGAAACCTTTTTTGAAACAAAGCGAGTCACTTTAACCAAACTTGTCACGCGCTTTGCTTTCCCTTTGCGTTCTGGGTTCTTGTCTTGAGACCTTGTGGTCTGATTTGCACAAGTGCTGCATGCTCAGCCACAGGGAGCTGAACATTGAGTTTATAAAATACTGTATAACCTCAAGCATTCTGAAAAATGAACATTTAAGGACATCAAGTTGGATGCTTATAATATGTGAATACTTCTGAATGTAATCTCTGCATGCATCAGAACATCATTTGCATTCCGAGAGCTGTATCATTCCCTTATAACATAAAATAAATTAGTTAATGTTTGTGCAGCTCTCACACATTACAGCGATGAGCATCTTAGTAAACCTCATGAGGAAATTAATATTCTGTCCTCAGAGCAGGGTCTGAGCAACAAGGAGAAAAGAAGTATTGAGCTAGCTGTTCATAAAATGTGCTAGGGGAGGTAAGATCTTTTAAAATAAAAATATATCTATGATGATTTAATTAATGTTTGCATTGTATTGCACAGCCACAAAATAGAGAAATTAAGTTGGCATGCACAGCCCAAATTCTGACATTTCCTGGTTTTGCTTTCTTGCCTTTGCTGTCTTACAACCTTTCCTTAAGTACCTATGAAACTATGCAAGGAAAAAAATTGCTCCTAGCATATCCAAGAAGACAATAACTTTCCTACTTAAAAAAAAAAAAATTATTAATACTAATTAATGAATATAGTGTAATTATTATGTCTACAAAGAAAAAATTTAGATTTACAAAGCTCAAATTTAGATTTCTGCTGCTCAGTGAGAGTGTAGGAAGAGCCTCTCCATACACAGCAGCTTGGTTTCAAGGTGCACACCTGCTTTGCACCTGCATTTTTCTTTCAGTAATCCTCGTGGTGGATCAGGAACCGAACTGGTCCTAATGGTGTAAAACAGCATAGCCTGGCCTGGGAAAGCATGTTCAGGCACTTTATGCCTGCACAATATAGAGCTGTCATTGGTACCCATGGGACAGAATGAGGCCATTAACAGATTTGGCTTGGCCTGACAGATTAAATAGAATTCTTTTTGTTGTGGTGACAGATTTAGTTCACAGAGAGATAAAAAAAAAAAATCTTTCTTAAAAAGGAGAATTCTTCTGAATAGTCTCAATTCTGCTTTTTACATGCAAGTGGGATTGTATGAACTGCTCATTAATTTTGAACACACTGCATGTAATGTTCTGAATATAAATGTGAGAAAATCAGTAGTTGTTGATGAGTTACTACAAAGTCAACAAATATAGTAAAATGTGATACACTCTAAGCTAGTTGTATGAATAGTACAGACTTTATACTGCTCACAGACCACACCAGCTTTGTATATTTTATAATAACCCAGCCTTCAGTTGCCACACTGCCCTTCTCTGTTAGACAGAGGAAACGGCCCAGGAGTGTTAGTCTTGTATTGTTTATTGTATTATTATTGTTTATTCTTGGGCCATAGCCATTGACCAATTTCCTGCATACCTTAGAAGAAATTCTATTAAAGCAGTTGACCTTTTAGGTGTACAGAAATGGCCCTGTGAAGGGGAGAGTTATAAAGGTGGGCAAAAATTCAACCATCTTTACCTGAACCTTTCGTTATCCATGACAGGGAGGGGAATGAAGAGGGGACCGTAACCCAAAACTTCCCAAGAAAGCCAAACTGATGGCATCTGTGCAATGCATTGTAGATTAGTATGTTGAGCTTTAGTGATTATATTGACACAAAACAACAGATACTAACCCTCATCTGGCCACAGCTAGCTAGACTTGCAAAATCTCTTAGCAGCAGTTCTCCACTGTGAAGGTTCTAAGTGTGTAACTGTGAAGTGGCAGTGCTGCTGCTCATGGCGTGTGTTTTGGTGGATGTAGCTCCAGCACGGCTGTGTGGACGCTTGGCCCATCAGGATGAAATGCTCCGGAGGCGGAGTGCCTGGAGAGCTCATGGGGAGCAGTGTTCAGCTCTATGTCAGTAAACAGTGCATCTGTAAAGAAATAGTGCCAGTCTGTTGTGCTGACAGTTAAAATGCAGAAGATCATTTGAAGTAGACAAATTAATGTCCCGTTCATGCTGTGGGTGATGTATGAGTTCAGTACAATGCTGGAGAACGCAGAAGAGATATGGATACGTTCAACTGTTAAGTGTGCTTTGTAGGATCAGATTCATGGCAAAAGGGTAGGAGAAGTAGTGAGCTAATTTTAATGTAATTAAAGTACATTTTACTGTGAAAGACTCTCAAGAGATCAGATTTACACTTTACCTATTTGTTTAAAAAGAAAAAAATCCAGATTATGAGATCAGTAGATCTTCTGTTTTATTTGGTGTTGGATTTATTTTTTCTTGTGCCTTTCTTTGTAGTATTTAAATGTTATTTCAATAATATTTACTTATTTAAGGTATTGTGCTTATCTGAAATTTCCTTTAACAGAGCTAAATTATGATTTAAAAATTACTCAGAATAGTCCCAAAACCAGTGTTTAAGTCAGCATTTTGGACTTAATTGTTATCAATAAGGTAGTGTAAAACTGTAAAGTATAAATCTATTTTATTGGTATTTATTTAGTACAGCAATGAATATTGGATTTGTAATTTCCGGTGGTTCTTAGGGGACTTCTGCAGGGAGAACTCCTTTTCTGAACTCTCTGTGCTTGGCTGTTCCCAGAAGAACAATGTTTATTGATATCAGTTTTTTATTATTGATCTGCTCAGTATGAAGTCGTTTCATCTTCACGTTTTATTTTTCTCTCTTTCTTGCTTTCATCCGGCTTTGTGTTTAGTACACGGTGTGGACTGCCCTGTGGGTCACCTGGAATGTTTTCATTATCTGCTTCTATTTGGAAGTAGGTGGACTTTCTAAGGTAGGTCACTTAACCTTCTTCAGGTTTATGGGAGGGTGTTCTAACAGAAGGACTCTCAGATTTTAGAAGACTGGAATCACAGAGGAAAAATGTGGTTGTTTGAACATACAATTTGATCTTCGGAGTTTCCCTCCAACAAGAACTGTAGTGTTTGAACTTCTCCCTGGTAGTAAATAGCCACGGGTTTGAAGTACATAAATGCAATGAATGTGAATTACAGTTGCCTTCTGAAGTACCATCCCGAGGTGAGAGGTGGGAAGGTATTCAGTTGTAAATTTGAGGACCCTTTTGATTGTTGAAAAGCAGGCATGTCATTTTGGTTGAATTTTCAAGTGTGTATAAAATGTGTGAATTTCCAAGACTGCTTTGAAAGCAGCTAAAGAAAATTACTAAGAAGGTTAATGTAATAACTTGTTGAGCAAATTGGTCTCATAGTGAGAATGATAATTCTTTATAAAAAAGAACAAATGGCAAAGGATGACTTTTGTCACATCTGAATAAAACTTTCCTTTACATGACACTCAGTGCTCTAGGTCACCAATTCTTTATTCAATCCTCTGATTAGAGCAGAACTGTTTACTAGAAATATCGAGAGACATGTGCGCTTGTTCAAGGTACCGCTTATGTTAGCACAGGTTATGTTTAGCCTTGTATCTGCAGGGAGTTTCATACAACACCTGCTGTTTTTTATCCTCCAGTTGGATATAGATGATACAAATCTTTGTTTGCCACAATTATACTTAAATGATTCCAGGCACAGTATGCCCGTGGCACACACTGATCCCGGCATTATCAATAGAATAAATGTCAGTGTTTCTGGTTGTAGATTTAGTGATATGAACTGCATCACTATTGATTCATGCAATGCTTTTAGAGAATGCAGTCCTTTGCAATGTGCTCTGGGAAGAAACCCTGCTTGAGCAGGGAGGTTGGACCCACTGTGGATCCTTCCAACCTGACCCATTCTGTGAATTGTGTACTCCACTCAATTCAGAGTGGAACATTTATGAGCTATGTACTTGCTAGCATTATAGCTCCTAGCTTTTGGCTGGCAACAAACAGAAAACTGGTTAAACCAATTTAATAAGAAATAAAACTTAATTTACTCAGTTTTTACTTTAATTTACTTTAAATTACTTTAATTTACTCAGAAATTCCATTAAAATTAAAGCTTTCAGTGATAGGTCGTTTGGTGATAAAATTTCATAATGCAAAGCTGCAACAGTTTATTTTTCCTTCAAATATCATGTAACTCATGAGAAGTCACAGGCTTGATGGGGAAATTAGTGCACTTCATAGAGGATCAAAATAAATTATCCTAATGGTATGTTCTGACTTAAAAATCTATTAGATGAACAGGAGAGTAACACATAGAAGTGATGAATGGCCAAAAGTGATGAAATAATTGTTCATTCTTATGATACATAGAAGTTGTATTCTTTCATTTAGTTAGGTCATGTCTGTTTTTGCAGTGACTATTATATTTTATGTATAACTGGTATATTTATCTCAGGGCCTAGGAAGTGAAGCCAAGCCTTTAGTCTGACCCTTGAATTTGTTTGCAAGGGATTCTGATCATATCCTCAGTGTAAGAGGTTTATAAATCAGCAGGTATGAATTTAAATCCTTCATCTTCCAGTTTCATTTCTGTGTTTCACTTTTTGCTCTTCATACTTAGTATATATGACAAATCACATTGCAGAGAAATAGTAGCAAAAATATTATTTGGCAGTTGAGAAAATTCCCTTTTATTAAGGTATACTTAAGTTAATCTCAACATTTTTGTGGAATTTTTACCTTGTTGTTTATAATTACAACATTTGAAAAGTAGTTTCTCAACAAGGTGACAGACAGAAAATTATTTCAGTGGAAGTTAACTGGTCTTGTATAGATTATGTCAAAGGTATGAGTATCAAGACCAACTAAGCAATGATAGAATCAAGAGTTTTTTTCAGTACAACATGGTATTTTGGGTCCATTTAATGGTCTTTCTGAAAATTATGCTAGATATAGTGAGACCATCAAGAGACTGAGGTCTTTTTGCCCCATATGCATAAAATTCTGTGTATTTTAAGTATGATTAGTATGTCACACCAACTTTAATTGGACCCACATTTAATCCAAGATCACAGTTTAAAAAAATTCATCATTTCTTCCGTTAATATGTTTCTATGTTGTCAGGCATGATAGAAAAGTGCTGTTATCAAAGTACTTTAGTGAGGTTGGGAAATCAAACACCATAATAAGCTTTCCAAGTATGGCTGTTTATTCACATTGAAATCTTAGCAGGCAATAGTCACTTTTTATCTTCCTATTGTTCTATTTTTCCTGTTAAAAAAGAAAAAGAAGCTGTGTTTCTGAAATGAATACAGATTGATTACAATTTTAAACTTCTGTTGACATTCTAGCAGGGAAAATTGTAATGCTGTCTAGCAGGTGACTGATTTCTGCTGGTTTGTTTGTTTTTAAGCACTATCATATTTGTATTTGCTCTGACCAGAATGAGTTAGCTCTTGGGTGAAGTCCCGTGAGTTTATTAGGTCTTCAATCATGAATGCTTCAGAAAATATAACTTGGTACAATAATAAATGGTAATTTTAATTCAATATCTGTGCATGGAGTATGCATACAATGCAGAGAGAGTTTTCAGATGTCATAATATGCAACTCACCATGGCTAAAATTTTGCTTAGATTGTATTTCTGAAGTGGGGAGGAAGATCTCCTTTGAATATTCACTATTTGAATTCTGCCAGGAGGTTCCACTCCAGTTAATAAAAAATTTGAATGAGAATAAGAAGGACGTGGGTAATTCAGGCTTGTTTACTGTGAAAACTTGAAACTTTTCCCTTCAATTCCCTTCAATTATAATTTTCTTGATAAATCAATTTTTTTTTTTTAGGGAATGATTTGGTATTTAGTTTAAAGTTCATGGATTTAGTACACGAAGAACTTTAAACTTTTCTTGATGAGGAATGATGAAACCAACACTCCCAGTGTTGGTTCCTTTCCATTCTTTCAGAAAAGAATGATGTCTCTTCATCAGAGTGACTTGAAAAGTATAGTTTTAGTTGAAAATACATTTCTTGTTTTCAAGCAATTTGGGGGAAAAAAAAACCCAAAAAAGAGCTATTTTATGCATATCTACATACCCAAATTCCCACCAAAGTTTGATTTTCATAATTTAGAGGGCCAAAGCAGTCAACCTGAGAGGAGGAAGCTGGTGGAAGCTGGGAACTGAAAGACTTTATATATGGCTGTAGGCTTGTCATGAAGGAATTCACTTGGGTCTCACTCCCTGCTCCAATTAATATAAAATAATTTTATTACATAACGAGAGAGAAGGCCTCACAGAAGAGCTGTCTGTGGAAGCACCCTCCAATAGTTACGCTATGGTGATTAAGACAATCTCCTGGGAAAAGGATGATACGGATTCGAGTCATCTCAGGTGCAAAAGGGAAATAAACACAGCTCTCCCACAGCTGGCTGTTGTCAGTAGAAATCTAATGAGCAACTGTTTCCTCCTTAACTGCCTTATAAACAACATATAAGTCAAACTCCTGTTTCATTTACATTACAGGTGTGCAAATAAAATTGCACCTGCTTTTCTCAGGGCTCAAGAAATTGTATTTGATCAGAAATAAAATAAATGTACTTATATACACCTTTTTTATTTGTATTAGCTTTTTCTTTCTGATCTTAGCAGTCGTGAAACTGGCACATGAAATAAATGAAATTTGTCTTTTTCGTTTACTACTTGTCTGAAATTGAAAACATAATTTTTAGTGTTAACCATTCCATATGAGAGAAACAAAGCTGTTATTATAACATGACCTTTTAATCCTCCACTGCAAGATGACAGATTGCTACATCCATACATGAGCTCATTAGTTGTTTTGATCTCATTCTGTGTCTTGAAATGAAAATACATTCTAATTGTCACATTCCAGAGTATAGACAACTTAAAGCATATGGACATAAACACAAACTGATTTTCTCAAGTTCTGAATGTGCCTAAATATGGACCACATAGTTTCTAATGTGTATAAGCCAGCCCTCCACACCCAGCAATACACAGTGTTATGTACGCCTGCACAAAGGAGACTTGATCTGTTTAGAGTGTACAGTTAATAATTCTGTTGTTTACATCCCTCCAGTATTTCAGATCCAGTATGAAAATACCTGTGGGGTTTTTTTTTGTTTTTATCAGTTGCTATTCCAACTGATGTTTTTTGATAGACCATTTTTCCACTGTTTGTGTTATTGTGACTTACTGACATTTCCTTCCATGTGTTAAAACCTTTATTCAGTAAATGTATAGCAGCTTTGCAGTACTGTGTACACCTTTCCTGTTGTTTCATATACCTTAACTAAGCAGCTGGGCAACATTGATAAGCTCTTTTCTATTTCTAGGATATTTCTGCTTGTTCTGCATGGCTTTTCCATGACATGCTGCTTTGGTGTGAGCCCTGCCTCATTCTGGATTTAAGTTTTGCTTTCAAAATTGAGCTCTGTGTCATTAGACTCTTCTGATTTTTTTGGCCAAGGATTTGCCTGACACACACTCATAAATTCAGTAGGAAGCTACTTCTAAAACAGCTTATGTTTATTATCTTGTTTTTATTTTTACATATTGAATGAATGTGAGCTCTCTAATGGGCCTGTGACACCAATTTCATTAGCCTTTCTTCTGAAGCCAAAGGAAATTTTGCTGATGTTATTTAATAAAACTATTTTTTAATGTATTTTTCCCTAGTAATATTTTCTTTGGTCAATGGAAGTTCAGAGTCTTTAAGGCTCCCATCCAACTTTATTAAGCTGGAGATGACTATAGGCTAAATTATTATATGGATGTGTAGTTGGAGGATAGAATTATCTGACAAAATTAATTATTTCTTCCATCTGAGGACAAAATGAACTAATAATTTACTTATTAAAACGCTGAGAGACTGGAAACCTAGGACTCTTTCCCAAGCAAAATGTTGTATGTCAGAATGAGGGTTAATTATGTGGACTTTATACTGGCTACTTGTGAAATCCAATTTATTCCATCTGGTGCATGTCAGTCAATCCTTAATTGTTGTGCAATTATATCTAATCATTTCAAATGGAGTAAGTTAAGCTCAGAACCAATGCTAATTTGTATTAATAGAGATGTTACGGTGTATGCTCGGGCTTGTGTCTTATTTTTTTTAATGGGAAATGAGAGCATAAGCATTGGTTGAATTTAGGTTAACAATATGAAAGAAAAAGTGATTCTCATTCTAATTTGTGCTGATGTGAGAAAACAGAGACCAATATTTTGGTTTAATTAGCATCATAGTTAGCTCCATAAAATTGCCCACTCCAAAAAGTTCAGGGACAAAGTTGGCAGCATCTATAAAACCTATATGGAAAATCAATAGATGGAGGATAAAGGACTTCCTTAGTCTAAGCAGAAGACTGAGGGTAGGTCATTGTACATCTACTCAGATTTAAGTCAGTTCTGTGTGGAGGAAAGGGTGTTTTCATATCCAATGGGAAGAAGAGCAAGAAATAATTTGCTGAGAAATGTGGCAAAGAAGGTTTGGTTGGAGAACAGGAGAAGCTTTTTAATTATAAGGGCACTGAAGAGGATCTAAAACTGTTACAAAGCCTTACTACTGGATAACTCTTCTACTCCACTATGTTTTATCCATAGAAACATATCTGACAAGATAAAAACCCAAGTGAATATCCATGGATGGTTTAGGATAGGAGTGCTTAAATTTAAAAAAAGAGTACAAGTGGAAGACTCAAAACCTCATTTTAATTAAGAGTCTTAACCATTGCATCATGACTGTCATTCTAACTGAGGACCTTGGGGACCTCTGGCTTTTCTCCCCAGAAGGTGTGCAGAGACGCAGAAAATAGGAGACCCTAGAGAAGTCTCCTGAGAGGCTGACAGCAGGTTTTGGGTGTGCGCAGGTGGGGTTTTTAGTGTTCAGCTGAGCTGTGTGACAGCAAGTGGGAGGCAATGCTGTCATTGCTGCTCACTCCTGGTAGAGATTGGATCTCTGTTACAGACAAAACTCATGTGCTGTCTGTTCTATTGATGGATTTTCAATTGAACACAAATCATTGCCTTCACTGAGAGCAAAGTGAGAGTGATAATAGTGTATTTCTTTGCTGCTCAGTACATGGTGTATACATTCATGTATAGCTCAGATGAGAATTTCTTCCCACACACTTCTTATTCGTCATCACTCACTTTTGATCACCATGTCTCATGGGAGACTACAAACCCCATAGCTTCTTATTCTCCTCACTACTGGATGTTTGTTTGCTCCAGCTGATCCCATCAGCTGCTACCAGCTGAGATGTACACAATGATGGATCACTGGATGTAGCTGTAGGCATTCTGCAATTTCTAGGCATTACAAGTTACTAATTTTATAGCCATAGTTAAATATAATCTCTTCTGAGTGTATGGTCTAGTAAAATTCAGCTTGCAGAAATTAAACCTGGTGAAAAGGTTGGGTGTGTTTCCTTGAGGTTTAGACCCTCTCACCATCTCCTCCTTCCTCTGCCTTATTATTCCCAAAGAGTTTAAAAAATTGTTGACTTGTAACTAATGTTCCAGAATCTTCTCTGATATGAAAAAAGGAGAAATGCTAGTTAAATAGTACTTTAGGAAATAGAGTTAAGCTAATATAAAAGCAAAGAAAAAACAGACCAAATATTTATAAGTTTTAATGCTTGCATTACATAATGCATTTAACTTCTTTGGTGTTCACTCTTTCTTTGAACCAGCTCTCAGAAGAGTTTTTGGTTTTAAAAGAAGTTTTTAGAACAGTTGCCTCCTTTTAGTTTTCTTGTGCCCTTTCCTATAGTAGAGGTTCCACTGAAATGTGTTTGCTAAAATATAAACTTCTAATATACCTTCCTTATTCAAGTTGCTCCTCCCATCATGCTGCTCTCTCTCTATAAAAAGAAATAATCTCCAGGTTCAATTGTATTTAATACTTTTCCATAATGTTCTGCTCAAACAGCAACCTTTTGAATTTTTAATTACTTTGGCAATAAACCTAGAAACCAATTTACTGTGAAGTTATGCAGTGTAATATTGAACAGAAACAACATTTCAGCACTTCAAAATAATAGCTTTGGCCTTGGCTGGTGTTAGGTACCGTTAATCATAGATTAACATGTTGTTGGGGTGCCTTTCAATGGTATTTGCAAACAGTATTTTTTGATGTTGTGTTAGGCTGACATCAGTACATGCAGGAGCAGAAACTGTGTGTGGTAGTTTTTGTATAGAATACAATACCTGTTTCCGTGAAAAGCTGGAGAAGAATTAGCTATGAACTGTGAATTCATAATGATGAAACTATGGAAAATAGCATTTTCTTTTTATTTGCAATTTAAATTTCTCAGACAAAAAGGGTGACTTACAAAAGATGACTTAATATGTGCTCTCTTAAAAAAAAAGGAAAAGACGGAAATTGAAGAGCAGAAATATGTGAATCTATTGTAGCTGAGGAGACTTTGGGGTTGTTTAGCTGAAGATAATTTGATGTTGCAGATTTCATGTTCCAAAACTAATTTGTTGTTCAGTCTGTTTTACTCTACTGCATAAAGGTGTAGCATTGTGTAAGGTCTAATGAAAAATATGCTTACTCTTGAAAGGAGAATTAACATGCTGTAGCTTCATGGCACTATTTGAGCATAAGGACATCCTGGAAACAAACAAAAAAAAGTGGAATAAATGGGACACAGATAAATGCCACCAAAACTGCAAAATGTGTCATTCTGTGTTGATTAGTTTATTTAGGTGATACAATCACATTGCTGAACCTAAATCAGGTACTTTCCAGATAGTGCAAAAAATGAATTTTGTATCCTTTCAGGTGACATTTACAGTGGTTCATTATATTATATACAATGAGCACAAGTAAAATAGGTTTTTCAATCAGAATTGCTTTTCTTTTGTAACCCTAATGATGGAAAATACTAATGTTGATATTTGGAGTGGAAGCCACCATCTTCATTGGTTTAAATAACTGAGGTAATATCTCTGAGGCTTTTTAAAAAATAATCCATTTAATATCCATTAATATTAAATGGCTCTGGGAATAATGGGTATGATATATCTGCTTAGCTAAAAGCTGCACAGATAAATTAATTCATACAAACATCACAGTCATATTTGTTTGAGTTCTTTGGCTTAAAATCTAGGATCTTGAAGATTTTCAAAAGGAAAAAAAATGTCAGCCCATGGCAAGGAGGTAAATAACTCAAGTAGCTTGCAATATTTCTCCAAAGACACCTTTGGGATATGAAAAAGAATTCCTGTGATTCAGGAATCCTTGGCTAGAGAGGCAGAGAGGGTAAATCCTGAGTACCTAGGGTGTGTGTCTGAAGCCCATAGCAAAGGGCTTGAAAAAGTCCTGGGTATTTACGCTTAGAACAAGAACATACACAATAAGGAATGAGAGAATACAGAGCAGGAAAGACTGTCTGATCATGTATTCTACCTTTGTGTTTCTGAAATAAGTTGAATTGTTCATGGAGTGAGGAAAGGAAATTTCCCTGAGCTGTGGTTTGGTTGTAAGCAAGCATGACACACTCATCTGCAGGTAAGGGTGAACCTAGGTTTTGTTACTCAGGGAATTATTTTATCTACATTTTGACATTTGGATCTCTTTTGCAGTGATTATTATGCTCTTTTTGTAGAAGTGGGGAGACTTGCTGAGATTTGATTTTTTTCTTTGTACACATGATGCCCTTCTGACAAAACTTCAGTGAAAATATTTTTATTGTTTAATTGTGTTCTTGTTTAGAAATTAGATAAACCACATCTGCTGCCTGTCCAGCAACTTCTAACTACTGAGTTGAGTGACTTCTGGGGATTTATGTTTTTTGCCAAAAATTTTTGTACACTGTTTTTTCTGCTGTAGTGTATCCTTTGGAATTTTAGTTCTGACACTGGCCAAGCAAGGACTTCTTCCTAATTATGGAGAAATCTGTCATTTCATCAGTCTTGTAATAAACATTTGCATTTAATTATTTAATTGATGTCTAGTTTGAAAACAGTTTAACTGTTTTGAAGGGAGTTTTGCACTGATTCATAGATTGTTTGCTTGGGCTTTTTTCTTCCGTTAGAAGACAATGCTTGTTAAGAAGAAAACGTAGTTTTAAGAAAGTTTTTTTTGTAATAATTTGCACATGAGACTGTCCTAGACCTTGATGAAGGTACAAGGCATTTATTGTTGGTGACAGTAGAATCTGGAAAAGTTCCTCTCAGAATTGATGATGCTGAATCTCATGGAATTTTTAAGTATGCTATGTGCTTCTTATGGGACTTTATAGTCATAAATCATGGAATCATTAAGGTTGGAAAAGACCTCCAAGTCATCAGGTTCAATCACTGACCTAACACCACCAGGTCCACCACTAAACCATATCCTCAAAGATCACATCAACACATTTTTTGAGCACTTCCAGGGACAGTGATTCCGCCACTTCCCTGGGCAGCCTGTTCCAATACTTGACAACCCTATGAGTGAAGAAATTTTTCCTGATATTCAATCTAAATCTCGCCGGGCATAGCTTGAAGCCATTTCCTCTTGTCACTTTGGGAAAAGAGGTCAACCCCCACTTGACTGCAATCTGCTTTCAGGTAGTTGTAGAGCGTAATAAAGTCTCCCCTGAACCTCCTTTTCTCCAGCTCCTCATTAAACTTGTGCTCCAGATCCTTCATTGGCTTTGTTGCCCTTCTCTGGACTTGCTCCAGCACCTCAATGTCCCTCTTGAATTGAGCGGCGCAGGATATAACACAGCACTCAAGCTTTAGCCTCACCAGTGCTGATTACAGGGGGACAATCACTGCCCTGGTCCTGCTGGCCACACTATTACTGATCCAGGCCAGGATGCCATTGGCTTTCTTGGTCCCCTGGGCACAGCTGGCTCATGTTCAGCTGCTGTTATCCTGCACCCCCAGGTCCTTTTCCACTGGGCAGCTTTCCAGCCACTCTGCCCCAGCCTGTAGAGGTGCCTGGGGTTGTTGTGACCCAAGGGCAGGACCCAGCACTTGGCGTTGTCAAACCTTATAAAATTGGCCTTGGCCCATCAATCCAGCCTGTCCAGATCCCTCTGTAGATATTACTGAGATAGATGTGTTAACATGGGCTTATTTTTGAACTGGAAAAGAAATATAAGAAGCAGGTTATTGGTTATCATCTCTAGATGTTGTGACATACGTAAACTCCGAGTCAGAGGAAAAGCAAAGGAGAAAGCTTAGTTTACTTTTCATAGATCTACATTTGACAACCAAGGAGATTTTTTTCTAACTACATAGATCTCTAGATACACTCAGAATTTTCCTTATTTTTCACTCTTTTCTAGTGTCTTGTCATTAGACATACATAATCCTGAACTTTCTTTGTTAAGACACTCTAAATTACTTTGGTCCAGGAGTCTGGTGTTGTAATTTTGCCTTTGATTTTTACAAACCTTGTAAGTATGGTGGTCCTACCTGAACCTGACTTTCACCAGATATTTCAAAAGAGCATCTGGAAGAAAAAACTTTGCCCTTCAGCTCCTATTGAGTGGTTCTTACTTGATGGACAATGGTGGCAGTGTCCTTGCCTTTACTCCTGGTATTAATTTCTTTTGAAGGCTTCAGCAAACAAAAAACCTCTAGTTCAATAGCATAACCTTGGGTAAGCCTTCAATGTATTTCCAACATGTCTGTTTTGGCTATCTTCTTTTGTAACATGCTTAATGTTTGTGTTGTGTTAAATTGCCTTAATTAGAAGAAGGTTTTTGATTCTGTAAGGTCATAGGAAGTATTCTCTTAATCTTTGTGGTTTGAATCTTGGAGCAAGTTTACCTCTTAAATCTGGTTTCCATGTAATAATTTATTTAACCTCTGTAAGGGGAATAGGTTTTGAGGACTCCTTTTCAATTCCACAAGGGAATTGGAGGGATTGTTCCTTGTCTAGATTATTATACTCTCTTTATTTTTCAGCTGTCCTTCAGGGAAATTCCTTGCTCATGTTGATGATGTGACTGAATTTATTATTCATGACTATCAGTATTCCTTTGAGCAGCCTTCTTCAGTTCGGATTAATGGGGAAAGAGTGAGAGAATACTATTGGGGATTTAGCTGCCCTCCTGCCCTTTGCTTTGCTAGGAGGTTTATTGTCTGAGTGGCTCTACTGTAGCAGGAATAATGCTGGGTCTTCTTGACCTGTTCAGTCAAATGGGGAAGGCAGTAATGTTGGAAGAGAAGTCACAGTGATGGCAACAATGCCTGACTAACACTGCCTTCCAAGGGCAAATGCTGCTTGTGAGTAATTTGATTGTCTCTGTGTTATAGCAGCATTTCATTCTGTATGCTTAGATTCCGTCTGTGCTATATCTTTATAGAGCATGTAGAAGTTCTTTAAAATGCTATTTTAAAAGAGCTATTCTGTTCCAGGGGGAGAATATATTATACCCATCTGCTGAGAATTGCTGCTTTGTGTTATTGTGTTACTTTTCTGTGTGCATAGAAGCAGGTTTGAGGGACGTGGGTTTCTTGTGTTTTATTGGTTGTTGTTTTTTTTTTTTTTTTCCCTTCCTTGGCAGATCAAGCTCTCATGTTTGATTTGGAAGTTTTGGCTGAAGATTTTCCTTGTTCATGTAAAAAGTGTTTGAAGGCTTGGATATTTTTTATGCTGAGACAGTTCTAACTCTCTGAACTACCTATTGAAGTATCTGGCTATTTCTACTGCAAGGGTCATAGGTATTACTCGTAAACCCCAGATTGCTTATTTGCAGCAGATATAACACAGTTGATTAATTCTAGTTTTACTTTCTATGATTACCAATGCTATTTTAATTTCTTTCAGCTTTCTTTTAATTCAGTTCAGTAATTTTTCTCAGTTTGATCAGATATGACCAAACTACTGGCCAACTTGCCAAGACAGATTATTTTCCTTTTGATCCATGTCATCTTGACTAAATTGATGTTTCTTGCTCTTTATCTGTTACCAGAGCATTCACAAGTGCTCTTATTTTTTCCACTTCAAAGGTAGGCTGTTGGATAAAATACTATAGTCAGTGAGGAAAAAGCTGAGTACATGTCCAGCTGTGAAGCAACTGATTTTCGCTAAATCTTCATCTCAAATACATTCCTACATTGTTTAACTTCAGAGCAGTTCATGCTGTGTTGGGATCATTTTCATATGCGTCACATCTACCCTTTGTTGTAACTTATGTTTGCTTCAGGGTATCTTCCATCCCTATGTCTTGTTTGTTCACGAGGTAACTACTTTTATTCTGAAATGTTCTATGCATGTGGATATTTTGTACCCCGAAAATAGCACAGTCAGTGTAAATAATTATTTTGAAAAAGCCAAAATTTCTCAATAATCACTTTTTGATTGGTACTTTTTGATATTTTTACCTATTTTACGTTTAGTTTGCATATATGTTATTCTTTTGAATCAATTGACTACCTGATTAGCTAAAAGTGTATTTTATATAATGGTATTAACGTTGCAATGCCCTATAAAAATTTAAATCATCTTGTGGCATCATTTTCTTTGAAAACTTCTTATTTTATTCTGATACAATATTTGTGCAAATATCTACATCTTAAAATATGCTTGGGACACAAATTTACCTCGTTATAATACATGAAATAACCAAATGGTTTTAAAAGATATTTAGAGGGTTTTAAAATGTTCCTAGATGTTAGTGATGCCATCAGTATCCTAGGATATTAATTTCTGAATGTCTAAGTAAGATCACTTTTTACATCTGTAACTAGGCAGCTTGCTTAAACATCCCAGGATGATATTAACTTTTATCCAAACATTTTATTTTCTAGAATGCAGTTCACAGATCTGTGTCATGGCTTGTATTTCCTGTTTCCAGGCTCTGTAATTTTGCTTGTGCCTGCCTATAGTTTAATGGATTTTGTTTTGCTGATCCCAGATTACCAAGTAGCCCAGATGGCTCTGCACAGCTGCCTGCCTTTTCATTATTTACCCTCCTCCTTCTCTTTGTGTCATCTGCAAATATATCCAATGCAAACAGGGATTTTATACGTACTTCTAGATCACTGATGAAAATGTGGAATAACATCAGAACATACGTCAATCCCAATGGAGTCCTGCTAGAAAAACTCTTATTCAGCTATAGTTTTCCATTGAAAAGTATGTTAATTAGCTAGTTTTCAATCTATTTAATTTTCAGTCTATTAAAATGTACTGTCATTCAATTTTTTTCAATAAGAATGTTTTGTGACTGCCTTATAGATCTCTAAGTATATTATCTTCTTGCAGCTGCTATCAACTCAACATTTAACCTCTGGAAGCAATGAAATGGAGTTTGTTTAACAGGTCCTATTGTCTTCAGAAATTTTATTGTCTGACATCAATTATACTGCTTTTGCTGGTTCCCAAGCATCTGTTTTAAAGTCATCTTTCCTCTGTTTGCTTTGGGACTACAGGTAGATTAATGATCCTTGAACCATTGCATGCACATCTTCAGAATCTGTTATAGGCCTTAAAATTTTTTAGTCTCATGAAGTTCCAGAGATTTATTAAAAATTAACTTATTTGTATTCCTGGACCTCAATATCCAAAGCTTTTGTGTGGTTGCTACCTGTCCAGGCCTAAAGATTGCATGTGAGTTATAAATTCATAGACTTGTTACTGGTGGTTTAAGAAATGCTTGTTCCTCCTCTTGTCATTCTTTATGGAAAAAAAAAAAGAACAGAAGACTCTATTAAAAGGTCTATTTCTTGTTCCTCTTACAAAAAAAATCACAGTAAACAACTATTAGAAGGCATATATTTTCTCTTTTTACTGCCTTTTATGGCCTTTAACCTTGCTAGCATGGACTCTACCTGACTTATTTTCATTCACCATTAAATGTTCTCTATTATGTATCTTCTAATTTGTATTGACTGAAATCTTTTCACCATTTTTATTCTTGTTTCTTGAAGAATGGGATGACACAATCAGTATACTCGTGTGGGTTTTGTCTCACAGTGAAAGCTTGTGTATCCATTGACAGAAATAATCACAAAAGATGAATGTTTCATAATGAAATTTTTGTATATGTGCACTCTTAGAAATGATAAAAGGTATCCAGAAGAGGGTGGGCAAAAGGACCTGTCTAGTGCTGCCAAGAGAAAGATTGCTGCAATCTCTCATTAGAAGCTTTATAGTTGCTGTCTTTAGTTTAAACCAGAAGGAAGACCACAGTGGAGGAAAACAGGAGACCTTTGTATTCCTTCCCAGTTTTATCTGTCATCCAAAGCATCCTCGTCCTTAACTTACTAACCTCTGAAACTACATGTGCCACTCACCTAAATTCTCCACAGCCATTCTTCCTGTATTGTCCCTGAGCAAACTCTCGCTGAAAAAATGTATTTTCCCTACTGAGAAGTCATTCCTGTGTTCTTAATATGCACAAACTCCGCTTCAGAAGGGCAACAAGAGCATCACACTCCCAATGAGCTGCTATAGCCTAAAGCACATGGGTAGTGTGTGCAAATTGCAGTGGTTATTGTCCTGTAACATTGTGTATTCCTACTGCTTACATTTCTGTATGGGGGCTTTTTCTGCTGCTTCAGACACAACATTAACTTAAAATGCATGAGTGGTCTCATTAAACTCAATAAAATTACTCACATGCTTACCATGCATTTAAGTAGTTTGCAGGATCAGCATTAAAATAAGAGGCAATCCATAGACCTCTCCACTTCTCATATATAAAGTTTGAGAAGGAGAGGGGGCTTTAATTTAAAGGTTAAAAAACCTCTAGGAATTCATCTGGTACTAAAATCTTATCTTATGCAATGAAGTAGAAATGCTAAGGTTTGACATACAATGTATTAAATAAGTGCTGATGTATTGGTCTATTTATATTATTCTGTTTGTATATTATGCACATTACAATATTGTCTGATAGTATCTCTCAACAGCCTTTTCAAGTGATCTAGGTTGCATTTGCTTGTATCGATCTTGTATTTGTTATTGTGGCACCTCTTCTGTGATTCTGTTGTGCTTTTGCTTTGTAACTTCTCCCAATAGATAATGTAAGGTGAGAGAAATCCAATGAACTGGAGTCAGAAAAAGTCAGGGGGGGATATGTAGATGTATGAAACTTGTGTTATATGTTTCTTTTTTTTAAGCAAACATCTTCCTTAGTTTACTATTTTGGTGCATCTCTGAAAAATTCAATATTAAAAAAAAGCATATCATCCTTATAAAGGAGAATAAAAAATCACTAAGTATTAAAGCCACTCTTAGAACCCCAAAAGGATTTAAAGGTGAAGAAATTAGTGTTCAATTAGTATTAGTATTAGGTTTGTGTGAAAAATACTGCACAATATATTGCTTCTTATGTTCTGTGGCTTAGTCATTACAGTTTGTCCTGCTATTTCACATCACCAAGGTTGTGAATAGTGTAATAAATAATCTTTCTGACATAGATTTTCTTTTAATTTAGTACTTGCATTTTGAGTCCCTTTATTAGGATGGAAATATAAATGTGTTCCTGTGTTTAAATGTTTTGCCAACAGTAAAATAAGTTGGGGCATCGAATAAGTATGATTCAATATTTCACGGGGTTGTGTTCTTTCTAGCAGAATTATCACTTAATTTTACTTGTATTTCCACTTGCCTTAACAGATTACTTTGTCAATCCACTGAGTGACTGTTTTAGTCAAGTTGCACTGTAGATGAAAAGAAACACAGGAGATTACAGGTTGCAGGACAATAAACAAAAGGTATTACATGATAGCTATTCATATTACTGAAAACCAAACATAGCATTTCAACGCTTGCACATTTTTCTATATGGACTCTTGGTAAATATCATTTTTAGGAGAAGAAAAACAGATTTTCATTTTGTGAAATGTTAAAATTTCAAAGTTCTTGGCTTTCTGATGGGGCTAAAGGAAAATGCATTGAAACCTTGATCATACAGATTGGGCAAAAGTTTGACCTCGTTGTCTCAGCTATTTCTTTAACTAAAACAAAGATAATTGTGTGCAAAGTAACCTTAAAGGAGAGAGTGGGGTTTGCTACCTGTTCTGAGGACAAAGCCCCTGGAGGGCAATGATGTAAAGCGAACTTGACATCAACAGTATGTTTTTAGGGATGCTGTCACAGGTTTCACACAGGCCTCCCATGGGCTAGGATGGAGCCTCTCCTTTGAAGACTCTGCCTCAGCGGCAATGCTGGGAAGGAAACTGTCTCTCAGCGAGTCTCGCTGCCTCTCCAGAGAGTGGAAAGGGCATCTTGTGTATTCAGGATTTCTCCTACTGTATCCTTCCATAAACAGAGCAAACCTCTTCCCGTCTGCAGTCCCACCTCATCCATCCACCAATGCAGAAGTTTGCTGTGATCTTTTTCCATAAAGTGCTGTCCACCAACTCATGCCACTGCTTTTCACCCTGAGCTGTGTATTTTACCTCTATGTATTTCTTTTATCCCTTGATTTCCAGATAGCCATTGCTTAGATATTTGACTCATGGAATTCAATCCTGGCTTACTATGTGTTTAAAAGGGACATACATGGGCGCTGTAGTGTTCTGGATCACCATGTTGCACATACCACTGACTCTGAGGTACCTGATGTACTATACAAAGACAGTCTAAACAATTGTATTTGCTGGGAAAAAAATTGTCCACTTACCCTTGATGGGTGAGTCCTAAAATGTATTATAGATCTTTGGTACCAGGATAGACTTTGAGTTTTACATTTGAGAAGCAAAAGTCAAATATAAGATTTATGTTTATCTAGTAAAAAGGCACTCTATAGGTTCCTGAAATCAATGACTCTCAAAATTGCCCAAACATTGAATGATATGCATGAATAATTTAAGAATGTTTTGTTAAATGTGCAAAAGTCAAGTTATCCTTGCAGTGAGACTCATTGTAAATCGCTAGCAATTTCTGAAAACCACAGGCAGCAATTTACAGACAAGATTAGACCTGTTACAATACACGTGACATTTTCTTGATTTAAACTGTCATTCTGAAAAGCTGTTTACTGACAGCCAGAGTTTGGAATGAGGTTATAAAGTTTGCTGAAGAATTCCTTACCACTGAGGTTGAGCTATATTTCTGTTCAGACAGAGAACAGCACGTAGACCTCCTGCAACTGAAGTATCTATTCATGGAAATTAGCACCTTCAAGGGAAATGATACATGATCTTTTTAGACATTCATGTGCTGTGATGGTATATGGTTCTGTGCTAACATTTTATATCTCATAAGCGCAGGAATACATTTCCAAAATACCTGACTGTAGGCCACATACAGCTGCACTATAGTGATATGCAGTGACTTCATCATTGTGTCTGTTCTCTCTGAGCAATGGGTATCAAAGTAGTTCCTGAAGATGATCTATGGCTTCCAGAATATCATGCTGGGCTAGAGGGGTGAATATTCATCTTTATTTACTTTTTTGTTTTGTTTTGTTGTTGTTGTTTTTTTTTTAAAATTAGTAACTAAACTCTATGTCTTCCTACCAGCTCAGTTCCTGTTCCATTTCCATGGTCTGTAGACATGCAGCACATACCATACGTTTCATCACTGTCTTCACTACCTTCTCTTTGAGACCCTGGGAGCAGTTTCAATGTAAATGACACTCACTGTGGTTCTCCAGTAACCTTCAGAAATGAACATGCACTCAGACATGTACTGACTTAGATATACTGGTGTTCTCCAGAACTTACTTTTGACATCAAAAAATTTCTGTTTGGGTTCTCTGTTTTATAAACAGTTGCAAAGTACTTTCTAGTAGAGTCACTTAACAAAACCCTGGCCAGTTCTGGAAGCTGTTATTCTGGATATAGCTCTTGGTATAGAGAAGTCATCGCAGTTAGTGAGTCATCCAGGAACTGCCAGAATAGAAAAAGCAAACTTTAATTTCTTTTGCTAAAAACCTATCTTGTAAGGTATGTTGTACAGGTAAGAGAAATCTCTTCAAAAATTTTCACTGCAAGTTTCAGTCTTAAACTTCCTTATCCATTATCAGGAAATCAGATTATTCTTATTAAGGACATGACAGTCCTAGATTTTGAATAAATTATTTTGCATAAATAATTTTTGCATAAAAACTTAAGACAACTCTAGTGTCTGAGGAGGAAGAAAGTCAGCCTAAAATTGCTTTGCCTGGAATATTGTGGATGTCACGTCCAAGTGAGTAAACCCAAAATTTAACCGGATTGGCAAGACGCTCTTGCCTTTGCTGTTGCTCTGTGGAGACACTAGAGTGTTCTTCCCTAGGAGATGCACACAAAGAAGAATGTCTCATTGTGCTGCTTACTTTGAAACTTATTTGACCATTAAGATTCAGACATTAAAGCAGAAAGTGATCATAAACACTGGAGAACATTTGAGGATATGCACTGTAACTTGAAAGTTCAACATTTTCAGAAGAATCCCTTGTGAAAAGAGTCTGAGATAGTACCATACATTAAAAAGAGACAAAGAAACACATGCAGAGCACTGGGATCTGAATTATGTGTGCAAGTGGATTGGAGAAGATCCAGAGACAGCTCTGTTCATCTGTATGAGCCAGGAATGCCCAGGTCTTTATGAGCACTCATGTTCTAGGCTGATGGTTACAAGAGAAATAGGAGTTTATCACAGGAGTGATAAACCTAACAGAGATAAAAGAAAATAGGCCTACCTGTAAACCACACAGGCTACAGCTGATGCAGTCAGGTGATAGTTTGGATTTCTGGAAACTAGGTGATCCTCAGGCTTCTCTGAGTAGGCAGGATCCACTCCTATTACTACAGCCAAACTGATGAAAGGTTTCAGCCAGCAGGCATTTTGGGGAACACATCTGACAGTGGATTTGAGTTTGTTTATATGGAACTCATGGATAATATTTTTGTACTGTAACAGTGAATCCAGTGTTTCATATGCATTCTATTGGTATTAGTGCCCATGTGCATTATTATTCACTAATAGAGCCAGCCTGGGATTCCATGCCTTCTTCAGTTGTTACGTGTTGGAGTTGTCTTTGGAATTCTGCTTTTGTGAACTGTTTGTTGGGGGGTGGGGGGGAGCAAGTGATGAGACAGGCAAAAAAGGCAAGGATCAAGGAAGAAATCAGTTCTCTTTGCTCTTAAACAGCTTTGTAGGAAGAACACACTAAACCAATAAGGTTGTAACACAGAGAGTAGTAGATACTGGGATATGTCATTAAAAATAAGTTCTTTAGAATATTAATTTAAAAATAGAGGGAAAAATAGAATGAATGGAATTATCCTTCTCTAAGTAAGAGTCTAGCTTCAGAGAGGAACTGGATTATTCAGCATACCAGAACAGATAGGTTGTTGAAAAAATGTCAATTAATATACAGGGATCTAATTGTCCCTAATCAATATTTTAGTCACTTTCTCTGTAGTAAAAAGTCTCTGGTCCCTGGTTTATTGAAAATACACAATCTTACAGCACGCTTTCTTGCTATGACATTTTACTGATAGATCTTTGATTTATAATTCAGTTCCAGTACCCCAAATATACACATGCCTACGCACAGAAAGGCTCCTCTTCCCTCTTGCTGTATTAAAAGCTCTCTTTTTTGTTTAGTGAGGTGGGTGTAACAGTCCATGTAGTTCTGTTTTCTTTGGTGGTACATTAGTCTGGTCTGTCTGGATAAGACCTTGTGACAACACAAAGGGGCCGCGGTGCTAAGAGTGATACACAGTTCTGCTCTTTTTAGATCTGCCTCCCACATAAGTACAGGAATTCACCTCACTGGGTGCCAGTACAAGTTATGCGGCCTCCTGGGGAATTCAGTGATGCTCCTTTGCGGATAAGCAAGGCAAGAGGAAACTGCCTAAAGGTGTCCTAGAATCATTTTTTATTCCTTGCATTTCAAATCAGCCTACTCCAAATTAGTATCTCCTTTCATCTTTGGTTTCCCTGAATGCCAACCTTCACTCAGTTTTTTCTCAAATAGGGAAGCTATGAGAGTTCTTTAAGAAATTATTGTTTTTCTTTCCATTTTTGGCTTCCATGAGCAAGAACAGAAAATGTTAGAATTTCATAACAGGAATTAAAAACTGAAGTAGTCAGTGAATACAGATTAATGGTATTCCATTATTCAGGTATTACCTGAGTTATTTCATAAGTCAGATCAATATTACACAAACTAGTTCAAAGTAGCCTGTGAAATCTTCCATCAGCTTTTGATTTTTTCACAAGTATTGAAAGGCAGCTTTAAATTGTGTCCGCTATAGTAAGTATTTTACCAGCCAGGCCTCAAGTACAGAGTACATGTGGGCTGCATGTTATTTACAAACTCCTAAGACCTGATCTGGTAACAGAAGAATTACTTTGAATTATGTGGAAGAAACACAATTCCTTTGCTCATATCATCTTTAAAAAAAAAAAAAAAAACAACAAAACCCCCAAACCCACCCTTCTCATTGAGAAATGTCTGAATTCAAATCTCTAACTCTTTTGAACTCTTTTAAACAAGCTCTATTTCCAGTGTTAAATCTAAACACGGCAGATGGCCAAATTCATTTTTGTAAACACATTTTTGTATTGGTAACAAATGCTTTGTTCTCTTGTGTGAGCTCATTTGCTTTGTCTCTCTGATGCTCTACAAATACAAGTCCCTCCAAGTAAGCATCCCTGAGCTCGTTGTTGTTGGTCTCCCCCTCATCTTTTGCAATGCCTTATGCAGCTCTTGGCCACCTGACATGAGCAAACACAAGGTATTTAAACAGATACTCATAAGTACCAAATAACACCACAAAAAAACCTCAATAAATTAAATTGCTACCTTACTTATTGTTCTGTCTCAAGTGTAAATATTTGACTTAAAAACCATTTTGATTAAAACCTGTTTATTTAGAAGAACTTGGTTTGAAGAAAGTTAACTGTGACTAAATACATCCTAACAATACAGCTGGGGATTCTTTTATGTTTCTCAGTCTATACCTGCACCACATCTGATTTTGATCTGAGGAAGGTGCAGTGAACTTTTTGTGTGAATTTAGCATGTTTTTAAAACACATTAGAATCCCCAGCTTCAAAATGTACTGTAATAAAAAGCAATCCTGCAGATAAGCTGTTTTTCTTCTAGTTTCATTACCATTTGAAATGAAAACATGTCAAAACAATGTAATAAAAAAAATAATAAATCATGAGTGAAAGTTTAATAATTATTGACTTTTTTAAAGATCCCTGGATTTTTGTATGTAATTTAGAAATTGAATAGCATCTTGTGGTATTCTTTATCAATGTTTTAAAATGTGATACTTTAAAATGTTCTGTGACACATAATTCATAACTTCTTACTGTCAGTTTCTGACTTTTTACCTTGTCTTAGCTTTGTTTCTTTAGTGAATTCAAGGAGGATCTTATTTTATCTGCTTCCATAAAAAGTGCAAAAATGGAACAAGCAACTTTATGGAAAATTCAGCTTTGTACAAACTGCTTTCTGCTATCTGTGGATTTTTGTTTGAGTATGTCAGGCAATATCTTCCCCTAGAATCTCTGGGTGCTCTCAACCCTGGCATTTTATCATCAGTTTTTGTATTGGAAAATGTAAGCTGCTTTGACATCTCTCGATCAAATATTTTTTAGAGGCAGGAGTCATCTGGGGTCAATTCACTAGGGGAAATGCTTTTGGATGAACAACAAAGGTAAAAAATTGCTGAAAAATATTAAAAAGAAAATTCCTAATTTCAGAAGTTTGAGATTACAAGATCTTTATGAAAATAACCAAATTTACTGTGAATTTTTAGGAATTGTTCTAATGAACAAGCTAAGTAATTTTATCATGTATTGCCTTCGAGCATCTTCTGTGAACTCAGGAGTTCTGCTGTTCTGTTTTGCTTGAGGACAAAAGATGGGCTTGAATGTAGTTTTGTTATTCTCTTGATCAAGAATTCCACTGCTCGTTCTAAACAATCAATAATCTTTGTACATGATATAAGCATGTGGCTGAAGATAGGGAGAACACTATAAATTCATCAGATTAATATTTTTTTGAAAGTGTCGTATAGTACTTCTATGTAGAGTATATTACATAGCAAACTTAAACAATATTGGCATTTCCTACCTAAATATCAAGCTTATATTACGTTCTGGAGAGGAGAGAAAGATCAAGAAGATGCATAAGCAGAATCCCTGATTAAACTTATGTTTCAACTGGGACAGGCTTGTGAGGGATTAAGGGATCAGGAGCACAAGCTTTAAAGATACTGTTCTATAGAGACCATTCCTGGCCATGTGATTCCTGACCATTAGCTAGCCCAAATCATGCCTTCAAAACCTTTTTCCAGAGTCACTGTTTTTTGGGGTTAGAGCTCCTTAATTGCATACAGTAATGATCAATTAGTGTTTGGAGAGGCTAAGGTTTATTTTTATATAAAAACTTTAAATGCTTACTTTTGGAATAGAATAGAATAGAATATTTCATTTGCAAAGGACATACAACAGCCACCTGGTCCAAATCCCTGGCCAATTCAGGGCTGATGAAAACGTAAAGCTTGTTGCTAATGGCATTTTTCCAAAGCTGCTTGAACACTGACAGGCTGGGGGCATCAACACCACCTCTCCTGGGAGCCAGTTCCAGTTTCTGACCACTTTCTCTGTAAAGAAACGCGTCCTAATGTCAAAACCCCCAGTGGCACAGCTTCAGATCATTAGTAATAAAACCGCAGCAACAAATAAAAAAAACCAAAACAACAATAAATTAAAGAAACAAACAAAATACCCCACAAACAGGAAAAAAAAAAAAAAACAACCAAAAGAGCCTTGATAGTTTTTCTGTAATTAGAGTCACTTGATTCAATGGAACTATGTGCCCTCACTTCACAGACACATCTTTGTGTACGAAACACAGAAGGAAATTTTATCTGAAATTTGATCTTGTATTTACTCTATCAAAAAAAGCCTTTTTGGATATGACTAGCTGAGAGTAAGGAGTTGCTAGGTTGTTCATAGTCTTCATTCATACAAATCTATTGGTTCCACAATTTTTTTTTGCAAGTCTTATTAAGGCAGGTGTTTTTGTTGCTTTCCTGGAATTATTAGTTATTTTTTCTGGTGATTTGAAGTTCAAGAAAGTTCAATTAGTTTTAGAAGTCTTGGGATTTTTGTATTTTATCCAATTCTTTTATATCAGAAAATATTTGATATAACATGTAGAGTCTGTTCTGGGGCATACTAAACAGCACCCCTACCACTGTTACAGCTGAAAGAGTGAAGAATATCATTATAATTTCACTAGAGCCTGACCATTTCCCAGCCATCAAGCTACTGACACACCTTTTCTATACTGAAATTATGGATATATCAAAATGTGGTCTTAGAAAGGCTGAAATTTACATACTTTTTTTCAGGTCAATGATTAAAGTAATGAAAGGTGCAGGTTAGTCATTTGAGAACCACAAGATACATTTACCTGAAAGGTCAGGTAAACGAAGGAGCTCGTGCAGAAAGATGTGAGGTTGGGCATTAATTCCAGCGAGTTTCTTGGTATCGATTACACAGATTGCGAGTGCTCATTTGTAGGCCAGAAGGCAGATACAGCTCTTTGCAGGCCATTTGTCTCCTTTTGTTTCTTAATTAATATCACAGATTTGAGAACTTGTGGTAATGAAATTGGCCTGTTAATTAGGCCAGTCTTTAGCAGTAAGGTTGTGATGTCTTAGTGTTTTTCCAGCACAGTTAACAGCAGTCTTGCTAAAATTTATGCTTGTTTTTCTTTTGCAAAGATATCTATCCTTGAAATAGTTATAATGATGTGAGGAATAAACACATTCTGTGCTTGGTAATAATTTTAGTGTTAGATTTTAGAGAAAAGTGCTGATTTTAAAATTCACTTTTTCTCTGGATATCTTTAACCTGCTGCTTTATAAAATTACATTAATATCTTACAAGGGAAAAAATAATTATTTTCTTTATTTTGAACACCAGACAATATTTTGACTGACAGTATTTTGATATAAAATACTGTATTGTGGTATTTTGATGCAGCTTTCCTTGGTACAGTCAGTTTTCTCTGATGATTGTGCAGGTTTTTTCCAGAACAATGGAAGAGATGCTTTATTATTTTTGAGAGTATAAAAAAACTAAGGCATAGCCAAAACATGAGAGAAAGAGCAAGGACACCAGTGAAGGATATACTTAGACCTCTTACTGAGTGCTTTGTGAGGAAGAAGTTCTGTTTGGTGTAAATTAATTTTCTTGTTTGACATTTGCCTTCAATTAGAAGACAACAGTTTACTTTTCTTCTATTTTCTAATAGGTTGTGACTTCATGATAAAAAACAAATAATATTCTTTTGCTTTGTGTTATATTCTGAAGAATTTATCGCTAGAGATCAGTGATGAAATCCCATCTGTGTTGACATTTCATTCTGTGTGCTGTGTGCAGCCCTTGCAGTTCACACTCAGTGATGTAACCTTTCATTACCCCCTCATATTTGCATCCTTTAGGTCACTAAAATGAGTTTTGCTTCATTTTAGCACATTTTTATTGGAGTGAATGGTAGTTGCATCAAACAGATATGAAGCGTAAGTCAGAAAACTGGAGTGGATTTATTAGAAGGATAAGTGATCCCTCTACGGCGTTAAGTCAGAAAATGTTTTCACGTAATGAAATATTGCATGTTTTCAATCTCCCCTAGGAGAGGTGAATGCAGCCAAGTGCAGTAGGTATAAATGTTCACATACACAGATGAAAAAGAAAAACATTTTAAAAATTACTTTTTCTCCCCTCTGTGTGCTATTGTGATCTTCCTTTAGGAAACATCCATGATACTACATTATTTTAAAGCATCTGGAAGGGGTAGAAAATATTGTTGGAACATGAACGTCATTTAAATAAACTACTCGGAATAAAGGAATCTTTTAGATAATGCTTTTTTAAAGTACATGAATAATTTTTCGCAGCCTATGACCGCAGGTATACTCAAAGATAATTATTATGTCTATCAACTCAAGCGATGAAATGAACTACTTATGCTTTCCTTGAACTAAAGAATAGGTTTCCATTCTTGGCTCACATTTTTTGAAAAACATTGTGATTAGGAAGAAAGATCGAATATATAAGATCCCTCAAACCTCAGAATTAAATTGTTTTGAGTTGCACACTAGCTTTATATATAATGATTTCTACCTTTCTATTGTACATTTTACATTGCTTTTTTCCACATTCAAGCCTTTCTACAGTTTAGAAAACTTTAATAAAATCTCATATTTGTCTGTCAAAGTAACTTTGCTAATTGAAAGTTATGTCTCAGTGGCATTGCTCTTTCCATTTTAAATGAATCTTTACAGACTTCTTAATTTCTGTATTTGCTTCATTAGTTTTTCCTTGGGGTTTTCAGATGATTTTTTTTCCTGTTTTTCATAGACACTATAATATAACAAAGCTTTTGGATTACAAATCCGTTAGCTGTGACCCAGGCAATGTGAGACAAACCCAGCTGGTATTTCCAGTGAAGCAAATACCTCAGAAAATAATCCAGAAACAAGTAGTGTCCAATGGGGCATCCTGTGAAACATATTTCCATTTTGTGAGCTCATGGGTAAAAGGGGGATGGAGTAAGAAAAGTGAACATAAAAGATGCTTAGTCACCAAGTGCAGTCTTTTAAATAACTCATGGTCCTGCCATATAATCTCCTTTATAAACTGACCCATTTGTTGCATATCTTGTGATTGTGTGGTCCACTATTACGTTATTTTGCCATATCACAAAATACATGGATGTTATGATCCACATGCCTCATAATCATTTTCAGTTGTGAATTTTGGATTTGGTGGATAACATGATGGACTTCTCCTAGGATGGGCTTAGGATCCTAAGTAATTTTTATGATCTTAAGAAACCCCCTTAGCCATCTTGTCTCTTATTTTCTCTTTCTCTCACTTCAGCATTGTAACTGCTCAGAGACTCTTACGCAGTGCATCTTTATAATTTCAGAATACCATCCCCTCTCACACAGGAGAAGAGTGAGGGTAGCTTTGAACTACTTTTAGACTGAGATTTTTATTTCCGGAGAACAATGAGCAGAACATCCTAAAAAAATAATAATAAAAAGATGATAAAACAAAGAGTTGAATCCATTTTCAGTTAAGCAACTGGTCGCAACCATGTGAAAAGTGCTTATAACAGCTGGGTGTCATTTGTTCTTAAATTTAACTGCACTGAGGGTCTGCAGATAGATCTGATAAGGTTACAGCTGAGCCAGGGCAATTATACTGTTTTATAGGACTATTGAAGTGTTACATTACTCTAAAGGAAAACACTTTTTTTTCTGTATACAGAGATAACTGTAAACAAAACACCAAGAAAAATTTACTTTTTCTGTACTTCCAATAGTGAGTTAGACCTGTTAATTACAAGCTATATCTTTGCATGAAGTGCTCCAAGTACATAACTTCAATTCTTTCTTCTGATTCTTAGCCTTCTTTCACAATAGAAATATGGCAAATTGTAGGTCATCACTTTTGAGATGAGAAATGAAAAACAAAGAGAAATTGGCAAGGTAAGACATGGCATAAGTGATCTTTTGATGTGTGTTGAGGAGATATTAAATACACTGTTCTCTATCCTGGGGTCACACACAATGTGCTGCGTGCAAGACTTTTCAGCTTTGCTTGTGGGCATAGGAAATTAAAAACATAAAAATAAAACCTGGACTTTCAAAGGAAGTGAAGGATGATGTTGCTTGCTTCTCACTCTGTGTCAGTACTGTTGCCTGTGGACAACTGTGATTGGGACCACTGTTTTCAGATATAGCTCAAAGTTATATTGTTCCTTCTAGTACCTTCTGGGTTACAGCTCTCTCTCTGACCTCATTGAGGAAAGGGTAAATGTGGAATATAAGAATAGTTTTTCCTACTGTATCATCATTTTTTTCAGCATTTATGCTACCGAATGACTGTTTCACACTGAGTTGAGGTAATATTTACAGCAATTCAGTGCTCCAGTAAGGGTAGCTCATATAATATTATAAAAAGTGAAGTATTTATTATGATGGGCAGAACTTTGTATGCCTTTGAGAAGCACCTCTGCAGATACCAAGAACACCTTTAGGGGTAATTTATGATTTTCAAGATAAGTAAATGGGAAACTAAAAATTTCCCAATGAAACAGCACCTTTACTTGAAACCTGATCGTTTTCACCCAGATATGTTGCTACAACATCTCACAGGACTAACAGTCCAGCCATGTGTCTCTAATTCTCTTTTCTGATCTGGAGATCTGAGGTGAACCGACCCCTTGTTGAACCTTGTTCGCCATTCTTGCTGAACCACTGTGACACAGTGATCTGCAGTCATCTGAAAGGAATAGGAGGAAGACATAAAGTACAGTTGCCATTAACATCAGGATGATATTTCAGAATCTTTTCCGCTCCAAATTGTTACCAGAAAGCTGATACATGTGTGTGTGGGGTGTGTGACTTTATTTCTGTGTACCAAGGCTAAGATGTCACTAAACAACAGGTATTTTGCACTCTCCAGGAGTGAACAAAGCACCACTATGAAAATCATTTTAACAGGGCGGTTTGAATAATGTGTTTGAACAATCTTGTACATAATTCAGTTTTAAATTTTGTCACCTTCTTTGAGTTTTTGTTTATCCAGACTACTAGATAAAGATAAAGTAGTAAACAATCTATTTATTTTAGTTCTGTTGACAGCATCCCTATCCATATGGGACAGCTTATAGAAGTGGGACTAGGTACAGAAAATCATTATTTGCTGGAACAGAGCCCAGCCATTAGGGAGTCATTTTTAACACTGGTCAAGAACTAATGAACTGCATTTTAAAATGTTCTTTTTCAAATGCAGTAACTGGCACCATTCCCAATGCAGACATTAGGAAAAAAGGTATTAAAAATGTATGTACAACACATGATCCATATAGACACACATACTTTCACTGTACTAATACAGCATTAACATGTTAAAACCATTTGCTAAGTTTAATGAAAGAATAAGATGTGGTAAAGATTTTAATAACATTTTCTGGTATGTAGTGCTGCTTTATAGGAAGCAGAAGCAGCCCTTGTGCACTGCTCTCCTCAGATGAGCTCTGAGGTGCCTTAAGTAGGTGAGAGGTGTATTGTACATCCTCTTATGCCAGCTGTGTAAACTTGGTTTACCATCAAGAATAAACTATTTTGCGCTCTGGAAGGACATGGATAGGTACTATAGCAAATTTTGAGTTTTCTTGTTGTTTATTTTTCCAACAAAAGTTTAATCTCCTGAAAATCATCAAGCAGCAAAAGTGTCTGACCCCAACTCCCCCAAAGTTTCAGTAGTTTGGGGTTTTTTTTTGAGATTTCTTCCTAACTCTAGATTCACAAACTGAGTGAAAATGGTGATGCATGTGTCTGCCTTTTTTTCAGTCATCAGTTATTAGAGCAAGTAACCACAATGTGGATGGGAGAAAGGGGCTCGTGGTCTAATCTGCTACTGCACAGATGGCACTGCCTGACTCACAAGGGCTGTCTGCAGCAAGACACAACTTTAAAAGGGATATTTTAAAGTATTCCATGTTGTTATTCCATACAAATGCTATATATAAAACCTCCAAAGGGAGCTGGCCTCCTCCTAGGGACGGATACAAACCCAGATTTCTGAAGAAAAACAGTTGCTGCTGCACTGGACCGCTTGCTTTAGTGTGCTTTGAAAAAGATATATTGGATGTCAAGCACCCTAGACATTGAGCATCCATTTAGTGGGCTGGCAAAAGTGGATTATGCTGTGGCATACCTGCGCTATATGTCAGAGGAAGACACTCCTGTGTATCACTCAGTCAGTAAGATCTGTCTCCGAGGGATCCGAGTGTGAGGGCACTATCTTTCAGCTCTTACAAATGGGAGAGAGAGAAGAAGATTGCAGGAGATCACATCTTTCATTGTTGTTATAGATTAAGTGCCACCAGTCAAATGCCTTGTAGACTCCTTTCTCAAGCTGGGTTCAACAGCCACTTTCTTTTCTTGCTGGCTCGTATATATTATTGCAGCACTAAACAGATATATAAGGCTGCTGAATGCATTTAGTACCTCATTTGTAACGGGGAGAAAGCCAAAAGGGAAGGCAGAAAGATTTTCCCCATCACTCCTGGATGGATACTCTGGGTAATGAATTAAAAGCACAGAAAAAGGACACTCTGTGAGATGACAGAAAGAAAACTGTTGGAGTTGGTGAAACATGGTTTTGCCTTTTCAATGAGCAGGTATGACTAGACCTTTTCTGCCTTCTTATGAAGGCAAAATAATCTTTCATACTTTGACAGCCCTGGGAGAAGTGTCTTTCCAAAAGAGGGGTGCTCCAATAAGGCTGTTCTAACTGGGTGGGTCAATTGTGCTTTTTGTTTCAGAACTGGGATGCTAAAGAATGTTTAACAGCATTGCCTACCACCTGCCTACTTGCATAGTGGGCCTGACTTTGATGGTGCCATACCATGTGTGGGGAGTGTTCAAGAAATGAATGATGAAATATGGCCAGAGTGCAGGCAGGAGACGAATGCAGACAATGGCCACTTCAGAGGGAGCACAGCAGCAGCCGTAATTCTTACGGTCACCATCGGTCTCATTTCACGAACTCTTGTGCTTGTAGCACAAAACCTGGTTATCATGAGACTACATGAAAGGGTCAGATGTACAAGTCTCCTGTCACACTTGGTAGTAAAATAGATGTACCACGGTTTTTTTTCCCCATAGTACCTTCCAAACAACCTTCAAACTAGGAAATAAACCTTGTGTTAGAAAATGAGTCACAATTAATAATAAATGCTATCAGAGAAAGAAGGAATTAAAGGAGAGAGAACAGATGAATTTTTAAGTTGGACTAGAAAATACCTTAATCGCACAGTAAAACATTTTTCTAATACACCTTTATTTTCACTTTGCTACAAGCAAGGAGGAATGACCTGCAAGGAAATTACCTGCAAGGCTGAGACCACCCTGGAAAAGACTTTATAGTGGCATAGGAGTCACATTTTTGTGGCAGCTGCTATTTTGTATCAGCTTCCAGAAAAAAGAAAGAGGGTATTTATGTCAAGGAATATTCTTTCTAGCTGATTATCTGAGGATTTTTGACAGTATTAAGGACAGTGTTATAAAGTTGCGTCATTAACTGTTATTACGCTCACACAGGTTTCAAATCTACCTTTATCTTATGGGCTGCCCTGTAAAATCCCTGAAGGACACTAAGATTTTAATTTATATTAGTTACTATATCTTAACTCTCTCTGTGCAAATCCTGGGTCCATAATATGTATGAATTAATTCAGATCGCTTACTGTATACTGATATCCACACCAAGAGTTAAACAAAAGTAGATAGCATGCAACAAGCTGACTTAAATTGTAGCAAAGTCCAAGAAAAGGTATGTATTCCAAGAAATGTATTCTGCTAAATAGGTGCATGAGCTCTCTCAAGAAATATTGCTGTGTGTTTAACAATTTCGTGTTGTGATTATTAAGTAGCACAAGGTCTCATTCCAGTTTTCCTGAACATCATTTTCTCATCGAGCTACTTAGTGCAAACCAGCACAGAAGGAAATGTGCTCTTAGGCATTACTGGATTACTGATGAATTTTTACTTATTGGGATTACGCCTTTGTCACTTAATCTTATAGCTGCAAAGATGAATGCAGCCTGTATTCTACAATACAAAGCTTACTCAGCAACTCTTCTTAAAGAAATCTGACTTCCTGGGGGTGGAATTTAGCTTTATGCAACAGAAATCAGAGCTATTATGAGCATTAAAAATTTAGTGCCTACAGAACAATTTCTGCAAATGTCTTGGTTTCTGACACCTTTTTTACTGAGAGTCACCAAATCAAACACTGTAGGAGCCTAAGTCTGTGTAAGGACGTTTTCCTTTATTCTAGGGAAGTGAGGGTTGAAGAAGAACTGACATAGCTGAAATCTCTCTGAATATTATTCTTTCAATTCTCCCTTGCACCCCTCCATCTCTTTTAGATCTTAGACATGGAAGGCATCTCTCAAATGTGATATTCACTTCTGTGTTGGAGGTTAAGCTTTTCTGTTGAAAGATCTGTACTGGGTTCCACTTCAAAGTTCTACAGATAGAAGACTATGAGAATCTTTTAAACTTTTGACAGTTTTTTTCAAGATCTAGCAGTATAAAACCCTGAGCAACTTGGTCTGATCTCATGGCTGACCCTGCTAGAAGCAGGAGGTTGGATTAGAGAACCCCTAATGTCCCTTTCAACCTGAAGCATCCAATGATCCTATAACTAATTTCATATAATAATTTCTCTTCCTTGCAGTCTGATTCTTAAACTCTGTAAGTTCTCCTTCTATGGGTCTTCATGTTGTCCTTGCCTCTCCAGAAATTTGGATTAAGGGAACAGTATTAATTACTATTTTTAAGTGAATGCCTTCGCTAAATACATTTAGTACCATCTGGACTTCCTGAGGTTCTGTTGTGCAAAATTTATCATGGAGGAACAGGCCCATCTGTGATTTTAAGCTTTGCATTCCTAGACTTCAAATGCTCCTAGGAGGAAAAAAAAAAAAAGGAAAAAAATAAAACTAGCTGAGGCCTGCAAAATTTGTCTTATAGCAGTCTGAAATTATAAGAGAATCATCTCCCAGTGGTATAGGCACATCTATGTGAAGCTTTTTCTCATTTCTTTTGATTAAAGCTTCAAATCAATTTCTTGGTTTGTGGGTTGGTTTGTCTCTCAGCAACTGAGTGAAATGTGTTCTTCAGTCTCTCATTAGGCCAGTCTTCACAAAATTGCGAGAGCCCAGCTGCTACAAGATCAGCTGTGACTGAACAGGAGGAAATGATCCAGGATGATGTGCAATAGTGTCTATTGCCTGAAGCCACCAGCTATTACCCAGTTCTTCTTGTGCCCAGCTGCTGCAGTGGTTCTGTTAAAAGGAAAAAAAAAGATTGGCCTAAGTGCACTATCCAACCTTCTTCTCACAACCCAGTGTGCCAGTTTAGTAAGGCCACTTTCACAGCTGGATACCACAAGCTGCTTTTGAGTCAGAGCATGGCAGGCTGCTTGTATGTTCCCCTCAAAATACCGTAAAGCAGTTGGTAACAAGCCTTGTTCCCTACAGCTACAATTTGTCATTTGGGGGGGAAAAAAAAAGGCCTTGTTAACCATGTCTTATTATTGAGTTTGATTGTGGCCATCAAGGGACCCAGTGGGGATCAAGGCAGTGCTGCCCAACTCCTCTAAGCTGCTGGAGCTGCTGTTCTGTTTCCTTCTGGTCTGACCACCATTGGCACTGGCCAGAGAAGTCTGTGTGCCTGTGCTTGTGCCATCAGTCAGAGAATTGTCACTTTGCTGTGTGTTTTATGAGCACTGTGGTCCACACTGCAGCTCAAGGGATGGTTCTGGGTGCAGGAGAACACAGAGCTTTACCTCTGCCTGGTATTGGTCCTTGTAGGAGTTGAGGTTGTTCTTTCATATCTCAGTCACTCCATAATTGACCGGCTCGTGCAGGGAAATATTTGTCCCTATGGCAACCCCATCTTCCCATCTCACCCTGAACCTTTTCCTATTCCTGGATAACCTATTAGCAACGTCCAAATAGATGAATAGCCTCTTTTAATCCTTTTGTTGCTGGCACAGCACGAGACAGTTCCTGATACAAACATTGTAATAGTCATTAGTTGCAGGTTCCTCATTTTTCTCATTTACTGATTAGACAAAGTGACAGAAATTCTGCACAAAGTGTATGTTTTTGCTGATGGTTTTGAAAGCAGAAAACAGTCGTGGTCTTAATATTTTCTTACTTGATCTGCTCTTGCTTCTGTAAAATAGGGATGATGAGACCCTTTCATATCCCAAGGAAGATGGGGAGGAAAATTTAAAGCAGTCCTCTCTGAACAATATCCATTACAAGTTGATTGTTTGCAGTAAAGTTTCATACCTAAAAAAAGAGATATGAAAGGAAGGAATGAATAATTAAGCAAATATTTATTGTCAAGAACATAATTTTTTAAGGAGAGGGGGAAAGATGTGTGCACAGAATTGAAGATTGTATCAAACGGCAAATGCACAAAGGGGCCAAGTAAAGACTGCATAAGCAAATTTAATTCTTGCATTTAATAAGTTCTTATGCTTGATTTTGCAAAATTCAGATGCTTTAGACTTCTGTGGATGAGTTTGCTAGAAAGACTAACTTTATAAATTAGGTTGCTCCCTGGTGAAAGTCAGAAAGGAGCTACTGTCTTTAAAAATAGCACTAGTAAATAATATACTTTGCTATTTTGGGCTTTATGAAGCGTTAATGAGCTTTGTAGGAGCAATTGTTATTTTAAAAAATCACAGCGATTTATTGTTACTAATTACTCTCTTGGCACTGCATGTATTTAAGATTAATTGGAATGTCTGTACTCAGTAATGAGGTCCCATGTAGTTTACAGTGACTGACAACATCTTCCTTTATCTGGAAAATTACCACACTGGAAAATTTGTAAACAGGGCAGTAGCTCTTGGCAATCAAATTTTCAAAGTCTTACTTGATACAGTAGCTACTGAGTTATGATAAAAAGATCAGACAGTTCCAGCAGTTAATAATGATAATAAAAAAAAGTCCCAGGGAATTGTCATGAAGGTATAACTTGCACTCAGAGAAACAGATATTTGACTCCTATATAATCTGACTTAATATTCAGTTAGAGATCAGGATGATACACCATCATGAATTAAAACAGCAGCATTTCTCAGAGATTTATTTTTATCACTATTTTGCTACTGTAAATTTAGTCATCGAAGGATGGATGCTGGAAATCAATCCTTTCATATCCATCTTAAAAAACTGTGAATAAATAATAGTAGGTGTCAATGACAGAGAGGATTGTGTTGTAGTGTGCTACAAGAATTTTTCTGAAATGCTTTGTTTGTGTGTATGTGTATGTGCATGTTTGTGAATATGAATATTTCTTTGGCAGCTTGCCTATTTCTGCAATTCACTTAAAAATGGGAAGCACATGTCAATCTTTCTTGGATGTATTTATCAGATGGGACTGATAAATAATCACTTACTATAATCTTCTTTGTCAAAAAATGGGAAATTACTGCTGGTGGTACAATTCATTATTATTTGAATTAGAAATCTGATCTTCCCAGCCACAGTCGCTTTTCTGGTGCTGGACACACAAAAAAATCCAACCACCCAAAAACCTAGACCCTCTAACCTTGTCACTTCTGCATTACAAAACTGAAGCCACACTTAGTAACTCTGCTAAAAAATAAGTGTTTTCTGTGAGGTCCTAATCTTCCTATAGAAATCATCAGTTAACAAAGAGCTCTTTTTGCAAAAGGTATAAGGGTGCAAATTTTCATATAGTGCTTGGAAAATTCAAACATCCACCATTTATTTTGGTTGCTTTCCATTTCCATATATTACGCAGTCAGTCTGATTATCCAATCAGTCAGAATTGTCTTGAGCATTTCTTAGATGAGCTCTTGAATAAAACCAACAAAGTTGTAACATTAATGACCAACAGATATAGTAGATTATTATCTGCATTTTTTTGTTGTTTCAGTGTTTAATTTTACAATTTCTCGTGGGTTCACCTCTCTGCTCAACTGCTGATTAGATGAACTGTTAGGAGCATTATTGTTGATGCTTGAATTTAATTTGGAATTGCATTTTAAAAGGAAAAAGCATGGATATTTACACTGGTGTTTAATGGGACTGAATTAGTCTCAGAGCACAATTCTATTCTATTGATTTTTTCCAGGGAATGGGGAAGAGATGGCATCCTGACTGTTCTGGTGATTAGTTACGCATCTCCAAAGCATTTCAAAGCTAAACTGTGTGTAAGGCAGTGTTTGCTGGTACACATTACTTACGAGATGTTCTGCCCAAAAGAGATAACAGCATGCAGGCTTCTTTCAGTAGCCCAATACCCCCGTGTGAGTCTGGACTGTGGATGAAACACTGCTTCTCATTTACAAGGCACCTCTGGGAAAATTTGTACCTCAGAGGTTGATACAAGAGCAGTCATTACTTTCTCCAAAGTCTAGCTTTGCCCAAAGGGTGCAAAAAAGAACAAAACTCCTCATGTGCTTGTTTATAGCCTTGTGCATCTGGGTGAGGGCCAGGGAAAGTCTCTCTCTTGATTAACAACACTGTTTATTATGCACCAAATGCTTCTTTTCTCCTTGCTAGCAGCACTCCGACCTTGTTAAAGGGGCTCAGAAAGAGTGAAGCCAGAGGTGCTGTGTGAGTTTGTGCACAGTGGCTGAGTGTGCTCAGTGCTTCTGCTTGTTGGCAGTTCCTGTTGCAGGCAGCCAGAGGAACCCAGGAAAGGGGTGGTGTCCAACTAGGTTTGTCTTGTCACCTATTTTGTCACTGTGTAATCTTGCAGGCTGGATTTGTTACCCAAATCAGTCCAATTCTGTAGGTAATATCTTTTATCTGAATCATTTTGTGAGATAAATCCTGGGTGGTTCCACCATGTGGTTGTGCAATGTGAAACGACTGCACATGCATCCTCTAAGTGGTCTGGCAATGCTGCTGTTATTCTGTATTGTGAAAGACCCAAGGAATTTTAAAGACAAATTATTTATTTAGATTTTTTTTTCTAATACTTTCAAAAGAATTGAGTCCATTACTATCTCAGAATTATTGGTCAGGTCAAATACTGCTAACCTAGACAATCAAAAGTATTGAATCAAGCCCAGAAAAAGAATGAGATTTCAAAATTAGGTATTGTTGCTATTAATTTAACTTTAGATGTCTCAGATCTCTAGATGTCCTCTCTAATAATGTCTGTAATAACAAGGAATAAATCCATGCATTTTGAGCTAGGTACAGTTCTTAACATTCTTTTGCTGCTGTGGTAACATATTAATATAATAAATATAATAATATATATTATATATTAATAATATAATAAATATTTCAACTACTGATAAAGTACTGATACAACTACTGGTAAGTAGTTATATGGGGGGCTTAAAATAAGCAGACTTACTGAAAGGAAAACAGAGCGGAATTACAAGAAGAGGGTGCCTTATGGCTGCTGAGTCACAAGGAACATGTGAGGTGAGTCAGGGATGTCTCATATTGCCTTAACAGTAGAGTTCTGTCCACATGAAACACCAACAGAAACAGATATCACAGGATTGCACAGTTGAGCCATCACACACTTCTACCCAAGGCTCCAATGATCTGTAATGCAGCACTGAAATTAAAAGGTTTACAAACATTCCTGTTGTCCTCAGTGTCTGGGTGAAGCCATCCAGGTCCAGAAGCCTTTCCTGAATGTGCCAGAGTCTATTAGGAGAGCTGCCTGCTGAGCTGTTCCAGTACAGAAGGTGTTCCCAGATGAGCAGATGAGCAATGCCAACAGGTCTTTTGAAGCTGCAATAAGGAAAGTTTCTGGTTTCTAGTAATAGAAATAATGGGATCATTAACTTAAGTGTGCACACTTCTACTGAAAGACATTAGAAGGCCATTGGCAAGCTGCACTTCATCCTTAAATTTTAAAATTTCTTGTCAATAGCTTGGTTTGAGTATCACCTCAAAGAAATGACCAGCTTTAAACTCAGATTAAAATCAAAGCAAAAGTAGCAAAATCTTAAGGGGAGCTAATAATATGGCACAGCCTTTGTCCTTCATCCTCTGAGGTTTATAAAGATTGGCTCCTAGTGACTTCCTAGTAATAGGATTTTATTTAAAATGTGGGTTTTTTCATACAGAAAATGGCTTATTTTCAGGTCCAAGCCTGTGTCAATCATTCATGATTTATTAATCCTTAATTCCTATTGCTTCCTTCCCAGACTCCAATTTCCAATTCTGATTAAAATTTTGTCTACTTCTTTATTTGCAGATGAATTGCTACATTATATTTTTGTACTTTCAAAATTATCAAAACTAGAGAAATTGAGGGTTTGAGTTAATTTTGCAAAATACAGAAAGCTATTACGAGTTTGGGCTCTTGAATCTTAATCTCTTTTAAGTATTTTTAAGAGTTTTCATCTGACAATTTTCCCTCTGTAGGCTGTCAGCTTCATTAGTACCCATCACCCAAACAAATCAAGCTGAGCCAGGTCACTGCAAAATAATGAGATTGTCTTTTTATTTTGCTCAAGTACTCCTCTTTCCTGGTTATATTAGTATTTCCTACCATTAGAACCTCTTTTTATGCACAGTGATTTTGAAAACTGAAAAGTAAAATTATTAATGTTATTTTAAAAAGATGCAGATTTGGGCATTTTATGTAAAATGATGATGCTTCGTCTGTTGCTGCCTCCTTGGGGGTTCCCAGTCTATGGAAGAGAATTTGAATCATGTGGAGCTCAACAGCTGAAGGTGTTAGAGAAGAAAGTAATGTTACCCTTTCAGGCATTTCTTTTGAGAACTTTAAAGTAGGAAATGAGTGAAAGAAGTGTTCATTACCATTATGATCTTAAAGGGAAAAAATTACTGCGTTTATAGGCCATAAGGGGAGATAAAGCCACGTTTGTGTAATATGCAGTACTTCGCAGTAATATGCTGTTGTTCAGGTGCTTGTTTTCTTGATGTTACCTGACTTATCTCTAGCCTTGCAAGAGTATTCTCTGGTAGTTTCAAATAGGAATAAGATTAATTGACTGGCTGCTGTAAATCTTTTTGACCAGTACAAGACAGCACATCCCAGAGCTGCATTTATGAGAAACAGTGGATGCCTTAATAATGTGAAGATTTTCAGTCCAATAAATGGATGCTATATTGCTGTTCCGTGACCATCTTGTGGAAAACAAGAGGATTCTTCTTGCTATGCTTTAACTTAAAAGGAACAAAGCAGGAATCCCCAAATGACCGTTTGCTTCTTAAAGCAATCATCCAAGAAAAGACTCATTGTCTGCTTTGTCTCTTCCAACATTTGAAATAAAATAGGTAGCCTGGCAACAATTGTGCTTGTTACACTTCTCAAACAGATTTCTTATTCATAGAATCACAGAATGGTTTTGGTTGGAAGGGACTTTAAACATCATCCAGTTCCGAACCCTCCTGCCATGGGCGGGGATGCCGTTCATGAGATCAGGTTGCTCAGGGCCCCGTCCAGCCTGGCCTTGAACACTTCCAGGAATGGAGCCTCCCCAGCTTCTCTGGACAACCTCCAGTGCCTCACCACGCTCCTTGTAAAAAACTTCTTCCTTATAGCTTATCCAAATCTACCATCTTTCAGTTCAAAACCGTTACCCCCTGTCCTAACACAATGAGCTCTGCTAAAAATGTCTGTCCCCTTCTTTCTTAAAGGCCCGACAAAGTACTGAAAGGTCACAATGAAATCTCCCCAGAGTCTTCCATATAAACCATCTTTCAGCCGAACACTTAACTGCCTCTCTGACTTCTGAGTTACTGTTAAATCCAGGACATTCTTGGATGTCTTGATGAATGATCTCAGCAATGAAATGTGCCAAATACATAGCAAGCAAATAAGATAAAGTGTTTTGCCTGAGAAGTGTATATGCTGAAGTAGTGGTCCCTAATCCTTGCTGGCAAATAACCAGTAAGACCAGTGATACATTGCAGTAAGAATCATCTCGCTCTTCCTGTGGGACTCAGTTTTCTTTGTTTTAATCTCCTTGCTCATGAAGTACACCAGAGGCGTTCCTGGGCTACACTCTTTTTAGCTGAGAGCCTATGTGATTATACTATAAAGATTATACTTGTCACTGATGCCATGAGCAAATATTTCCACCCTAGATCAGGACAGTAATTTCTCTGAGGATGCCTAACACTGCGTTTCCGTGTCTACGTTTGCAAATGAACACGGCTTCTGAGCATTGCCAGTCGAGCCATACCTCTTACTGAGACAAGTTGTTGGCAGCAGTCATTTTCTTTCCTGAGATGAGCTCCTATTCCTCCTGTCATTTACAGTTTTATATATGAGGGCACAGACAGTGTAGCCTCGAGGTCATTGAATTTTATCAAGTATATTGTTTCCCTGCTTGTGCTCTGGTAGAATTGGTAATTATAACATGCTGTTGTTCTGCCATGGTAAGAGGCCTTAGAGTCATGAAGCACAGCTGAGCACAGCCAGTTTACATTAAAACTAGGTCTGAGCAATTAAAAATTGTCCACTCTTTCCTCCCTAGTTGAAAACATGCTGTAGGAGTGTTGCTGAAGTATATTAAACCAATTCATTAAAGTAACTCTAAGTGCCGCTATTCTAGACTAATTTTACTGTTCACAGATGCCATGTAATTTTTATGTAAACTACCTATTACAACACAAGCTATTCATCAGCATAGAGGTGGTACACTAGCTACATTCCCTAACAAGATCAGTAATTTTTTATTTATTTATTTTTTTTAATTTTAAAGCTGAAAAGTAAGTTATAAAACCTATGTTTCTTGCTAATTTATGATCTTTTCTAAGAAGAATGTAGGATGGCATGAATCTTGTTCACCTGGAGTAAGTAAGTGTCACATTAAAATAATGTCTAGGGCAAAAGTAGTGGCAAATGATAGGAATTCAGATGTAAATTGGAGTATTCTAAAGGAATGCTAAAAGTCCATAAATTATGGAACAAACAAGAAAATAATAATAATAATTGGTAAAACCTTTAAAGACAGAAAGGAGACAGTGAGTTTATGTTTTCATTCTCAAGCCTGGCTTGGTCTTTCAGATACACCAAATAAACCTCTATACAAAACATTTTGCATGTAACTATTTACTTGTCTGGCAAATATTGCCATCTTCTACAATGCTCCAGCATTTTTTAAATACTATTCCCATTGCATCTGGGTTACATGCATGATGGGCACTGCATTTGGGCTCTGTGTACATATATTTGTGTATATATTGATAGATATCCATGTGCATCTATCTTTATATAGAAACATATGTACATTTACCTGGATAGAGATGTGTAAGAATATATAATGAAATCTGTGAATATAAGAAAATTTTAAAAAGAGGGTATCATGTCCCTTAACACAGGTACCTCACATTGTGCAGAAAAGCTGTTTTTCAGGTCAGAAGCTCAAAGAAGCTGAAGAAGAACAGATCAGTCCGGAGCTACAGACGACCACTCAAACACCACTGTTAAAGACATGTGGCACTGATATTATTTTTCCCATATTTTTCTAGATTGCATAAAGTATGCCTTTGCACCTATAACCTCTATGAATTGTTTTTGCTGAATTGGAAGTGATACTCAATGGACTTTCTGGAAGAAAGGATGGTAGTCTTGCTTGTGTAATGGCAATTATATGAAAAAAATGTTTGAAATTGTTTATCCAAGTAATGTATGGTTTCAGCATTCCTCTTAATTTAAATCTGCTGCGGAACTGAAGATCAAAAAATCTAAATAATTTGAAAAATATCATAGTCAGATGTTATTCAGTAGCAGAAAATAAAACTGCAGGGTAAAAACTTTGCTTGAATACAGAGCAGTGACATTTTTTCTCAGTAGCCCATGGAGCATATCTTGTAAGTGTTTAAACAAACAGTGACACTAATAGAAAAACGACTTGCTCCTGAAAAAACATCAAGACCAAGCATTCTAAGAACAATAACAAACAAAACACATCACAGTAATAAATGTTGATGAAAACAGAATTAAAATTATAAATACATTGTTCTCATGATTTCACAGAATAAAGCAGTTTAATTGGGTTTTAATGTAAGAACTACTAATATAAATACAACTAAAATAATTAAATTCAATATATTTATTCCTGGACATAAAGCATAGGGTCTCTGAAGACCTGACTTCTGAATACATTATCTTGTCATATGTTTTTCATCAGCATGGGGGAGACTTAGGAAGTGAATTTTTAATAGAGTTGTGTTGCTGTAGTGAAGCAGTGAAAGGGTGCTCAGGGCTGTGCAGCTCTGGCACAGAGCAGGGATCACAAAGCAGTGGCTCCAGCTGGAAGACGTTTGCTATAAAGGCAGCTTTAGGGTTCCAGGTGAGGTGCTGCTGACCCCCACTCCTCAGGGCTCCTGCACCATCCGGCTCTGCTCCACCACTGCAAAAGGAGAGACTTGAAATGTACATTCCCTGTGCTCTGAGATGTCTGGAAAGGAAAGTCAGGGGCTCAGTTGCTGGCTGACACAGTAAGTTCCAGAGGCTTCTGTTTGGATGGATTTCTTAGGTGCACGTGGTTGCTGAAAGGCACTGGAGAAAGGACAAGCAGTTGGAGTTGAATGTGCAGAGTTGCTCTCATTCCTTGTTTAAACAGAAAATGTCTTTATCTTCGGGGATTTTTGCATTGGAAATGCTGGGGCTCCTCCAGAGTTCCAGCAAGGTGCTCCAGTTCCTGGATACTGTTGAAAATCTAAAGAACTTGCTCACACACCTGGCAGTCCCAAAACAGACCCCAGCAAGATGAGGGTGACCACAGGCAGTGACCAAAGGAAAAGTATAAGAAAGGAAAAAATGTGTCTCCTCTGTATTGTTTCATGCGTTCTTCCTTCAGGGTATTTTTTTTAATGGATTGTCACCTCTTCTTTCCCGTATTTCAAGTGTTAGATATTATTGATGAAGAAAGCAAGTAATCCTTTTGGATACTCACCAATGTTTGTAATCACTTGGTGTCAGAATTTTAATGTGTCGGGTTGGCAGAATACATAGATTTAAATATTGGATGTTGAGTGTGTGTCTGCAACATGTTGATGGTTATTTCCGTGTGTGTGTGTTTGCTCATCACTTATGGAAGAGTGTTTAAAAATAAAGATTTCTGTGTCTCAGCTACTCATATAGAATTGGCTTACAAGATCTTTCTTTTAAAATAACAATCTTTGCTCTCCATGGAAAAAAAGACTTCTATTAGAAGAGCCTCATCTTATTCTCTTCTTATTGTCTTAACTGAGCCTTTGAGTTGCAGTCAGTAAAAGCTCACAGCAAATACAGTATCCAATCAGATGTATATTTTTAAATTAATCTACATTTGAATACCTTCCCTGATTTCCCACCAGCACCTGCAAAGAAAAAAAAAAGGAGGGGAAAAAAAAGGACAAATGTTTGAAAAGAAAAGGAATACATTTGCAAGTTTAATTTCCCTAGGGAGAAGTGAGCTTTTCAGAGCAACTTTGATATGTTTCTTTCTTCTTTGTGTAACCTGTAGTTTAATTCTGGTTCTCATTTTTGCATTGACATTTGCATGATAAAAGAGGTTCCACTTTTCTTTTAAACATTATTCCAGAAAGTCAAAATTATTCATAAGAGAAAACCATTAATAAAATGAAAATTTAAAAATTGTCTCCTTTTTCAGTAATTTGTATATACAATCCACTATGATTGCCAGTGCTTTTACTGATCTGATCAGGCAGCTATGTCTGATCACCCCTGCAGGTGTTCAAGGCCAGGTTGGATGGAGCCTTGACCAACCTGGTCTAGTAGGGCACTTTTCTGCCCCTGGCAGGGGAGTTGGAAATAGATGATCTTTAAAGTCCCTTCCAACCCAAGCCTTTCTATGATTCTTTGATTTTATGTTTTTCAGAAGGTTGTATGAAATATTGTTGCAGTGCTCTTTCCACAATGATTCTGTGAGTCTTCATTTTTAATAGAATGAGGCATCCCAAAGATGAAATTTTTGATTTTCAGTGTTGAAAATATTTTCAGCGTCTTTTCTCAGACTCGAGCAGATGTTTGGACTGCTTGGCATCCCTTCTAAAATCTTCCTTCATGCCATCCATCCTGCAGCTGAGTTGATGGTGAAACTGGGAGTGAAAGGACACAGAAGATTCTTAAAGCAGAGCAGACAATTGCTGTGATCTGTACTTATTAGAGCCAGAGACCTGTGGTTTATTTGCTGCTTAGGCATGTTTTATACAGGGATTTCCTAACTTGCTCTTGACCACTGAGAAAACAAAAGCAGCACGACCTAGTAACTTATATACATCTCTATATCTGTGCATCTATCCCTGAGATGAGATGTTTGCTTATCACACAGGATCTGTGTTTTGCTTCCCTGTAGTATACCTGTCATGTGGAGATATGTGGAACTTAGTCTGGTAACATATTTTTGTCTTTTCATGTGGTGCCTGCCCCTGCCCCTCCTGCTGGGTTTCTCAGACTGATCAAATGCAGTAGGAGGATTGTAAGGCAACACAGAAAGCTGCAAAACAAAAACCCAGTTTATGCTATACCTCAGGAAGCAGGGTCACAAAGAAATTTGTATCTGTCCAGAGCTAGAAATCTAATATTTACTAACTAAAACTTCTTTCTATGCTATGTATTCCAGGGCATTACATAGTGCATTCAAAAACAGATGTAGAGTTGAGGTGCACAGATATTTATGTATATAAGTGTGTCTTCTGCCACCACTTATCACCTGCACACCCTTGCTGTGTTTGGAGTAGCTCCAGCTTGCAAGTGACCTTTTGAAGGAGATTACATATACAAGGCTCTTCACAAGCCCAACTTCATCTGGACTGCTGGCCCATTTTGTGCTTTGCCTGTCAGCATAAAGTATTTTCCAGCATTATTCAACACTACTGGGTCTTAGCTGCCAGCTTCTGTCCTAATTATCAGTTAAAATATTGTACCAACCTCAATCATATACTGATTAGCATCCTCACCTACAGTAATATGAATATTATAAAGTATAATTCTCTGTGTGTTACATGTTATTGTGTTGCAAATGTAAAAAGTGAAAGTCAGTCCTGCAAATGTGGAGCTATGTGATATCCTTCTTGGTCAAGCTCATAGTCAAGTTTTGGTCTTTCACTTTAGAGTTTTAATTTTTTTTTCTGAAATTAAACTTCTTAGCTCTTCCTCAGTTTAACAATTTTAAGTGCAAATAATATGTAGCTGTGGGAGGGCTTCAAATATCATAAGAGAGATCTTGGTCAGTGGCTGAGAGTAAAGGGCAGGTAGGTTCAAGGTAATCTGAGATATCCGATGGTAGTTCTGTAACTTTTTTTTTTTTTTTTTTGCCATTACCAACCAAGTTTAGCTGTCATGTGCAAGGATTTTTGTTTCTGTTCTCTATTTAATTGCATTCCATGAAATCCTTTCCATGTTCTGTGTGTGGATATTTATAAGCACTGTCTTCTTGAGATTAAAAAGCAGCTCCCAACTATCCCGATGTTTCAGCCACATAGGGGAAGGTCTCATCTTTAGTGGGGAACACTGCAAAGAAATCATGTTATTCAAAAAATCTTTTTTTCTCTGGAAATCCCTTGCTTTAGTGTTTTGCTGAAAAGCAGTAAAACTCAATGAGCTTTCTTTGGTCATCAAGGGGGAAAAAAAAAAAGTGGTTTGTTTTTATCTAGAGGAATCCTTAAGTTTTTAATTTTAGAAATCAGCCTGTGTTATCTTAGATACCTGTGTGGAATAGCAGATGAACATTTTGGCTCTTGCAGGAAAAGATTTGATGTAGATGGAATATTGCCTGCAGGGATTCAGTCTGGGTGATACAAGTCATGTAAAATTTGTTTCCAAACACCCTTACAACCTATTCAAAAAAACAACATATACTTGGTGTTTGTCAGCAACTAAGATCAAGGAGAGCTCTTGGAGACTGCATGAATGTACACATTACTGCTCTGACACCAGCTTCCCCCCTTTGGATCAAGTCCTAAACACAATTCCAAGAGTGAAAGATTAACTTTCACTCCTGACTGCCAGGCTAACTCGAGGGTAAAGGAGAGAATTCACACTGTATGAAAGCTGCAACATTGCTTGAAGCCAGAGATGTCCACAGACCCTGGAAACACTGGCACCACCTGTTGCTTCTCCTCAAAAAGGTCAGGGTTAGAGCTACACGTGATGTCCTTGGTGTCCCTGATTGCATCTGGTGTGCTACTTTGAAAGCAGGTGCTTCTCATTCTCTGGGCTTTTTCTGTGTGTGTGTGCAGGCTGTTGTTGTTCAGGTGGGGGTTTTGTTTTCCTGATGACTGTCAAGCCATTAAGGATGATGGTTTTGTGTTATCTTTCAGTCTATCCTTTTGTGCTACTATCCTGTGCAATAGCAGATCACCTTGGGCAAAGGACTTTGCTTCTTTGTCAGTAGAGCCCGTACTTCCACAGCATTGTCCACAAAACACTTTTCCACTGCAAATTTTACACACATCCTAGGAGATGCTAGATATGTGCAAAAATTTTGACTGTTGAAAATGTATGAAATTTTTAAAGAAACTGGCGTATTCCTGAAAGAAATAGGTTGTTGCATTAATTATTTTTCACACTTAAATTGCTTTTCCTACTTTATTGTTTTTTTCCTATATGAAATGTAGGCCAAATGTTTCTTGTTTGTTCAGGAAATTGAGCAATAAAATGTTTATTGCTCAGGAATTTCTTCACTTTCTGTTTTTACTGGATACTTCCAGGTTAGTTTTTCCATTATGTCCTTATTAGTTATGATGGCAGATTATGATATAGTAGAATGGTAGAATGTCAGGATTTTCTGTATAGTCATGTCATCCCACATTTTAAGTTCAAAATTTACTACATCACTAATAGTTATAAAACAGAATGACCAGGATGTAGAAAAAATTAATCTTAAATAGAAATCTTAGCATGTAATTTCAAATTACCATTTTTCTTGCTGCATTTTTTTTTATCTCCTCACTGATATATGTACATACACCCACAGAACCAAAACCAAGGCTTTACTAAGAGGATCACAAGAAACACTTAATCTTATTTAAAATAATTTGAATATCTGGTATGATCTTCAGTGCTTCTAAATTATCCTCCAGCCTAAAGCATTTTTCTTCATTCTTTACTGTAATAAAACCGATAAATACATCTATTCCACAGCTTTTCAAATGTTTTAATCCCCAATACCTTACCTGATAAATGCAATGGAAGTCAAAACAGCTGCAGTTGTTCCTGGTTTTAACTTTTACAGTTTGTATTTTGAAACAATTGTCCATTTTACCATCATAAACACAAAAGCTCATTTATTCATGTAAATACAAATATAATTTGATTTAATTTAGTGTCTTATTAATAGGAAAAGGGCTTGTAAATTTTCTTATATAAGACATTATGTCATGATTTTTCTCTCGCCTACACTCCCCTTAAGCTTTTATAAAAATAAAATACTTTTCCACCAGATAGGAAAACTGTGTATTATTGACAGAATAAATTACCAAAGAAAGAAAGGTACTGTGTTTATATGAATAATAAAACTATCTGGTGTCAGAACACATTAACAAAAATGCTGTTGCAGGGCTTGTTGAAGTGTGATGCTTCAATCTGTAAAACCAAAGTAGGACCAGGATTCAATTTTCATAGGTGGTAGTTTATTTCCTGATAATGGGCCTGCTGCAATTTCGCACGCATTCCCCTGATGTTCAATGACTAACTGGTCTTACAGGAAAAAAATGCACTTGGATAGTGCTTTTGTTTTCATAATGCTGGTTCAGTAAGGAAGAAAAGCAAAGTAGTCCCCACTCCGAACCAGCAAATTTTGGGAGTTCCCAGTGCATCATGTCACTGTGAAGAGGAGTTAAATAAAGAAAAATGTAGTTTTAGATGGAAGTTCAAGCCCAGATGGGGTGGAGGCACAACATCAGCAACCTAAAAAGTACCATAGTGGCATCTTCAATATTAAATATTCCTGCTTGAGGCTATTTGTGTGGTGGTTTCTATTTATCTAATTATTTATTTGTTTTACAAATAAACCCATTGAACTTCACATGAAAACAGACAAAAACATTCAAAGGAAGTACAGTTTTTCTGCTACAGTTAATTTTGACAAAGAACTTGTGTTTGGCCATAATAAATGTGCTAAAGCACTAGAAGCAAGGTACCTTGCTTGGCTATGAAAGAACTGCAAGCTAACTGATGACACTATGGAACTCTTTACATGATGCATCCCTTCCCTGCTGATTGTGAGCAAAGGAACATGCTGAGAATGAGATTTTCCTTTATTTTGTTCACTTAGCAGGTGGATGATTGGCTAAATTTGATTTAATGATGCATCACAGCACAGATATTCTTCCTTGCAGTCATGAGCAGCTTCCCTTTATGAAGGGGATATCTTTGCATGGTCTGCTGGACAAAATGGGGAGTAGTGCCTTCCCAAAACCATCACACACAATTTTCTCAATGTTTAGGGCTTTCAGATCAAAATTCAACAGTTCATTTGTGTTTGATCACATAGGGGTAGAATCTTTCTGGCTGAATAAGTGAAAGTTTTTGTGCTTAGATGCATTTGAGCAAAAACCTCTGTGCCTTCACTGAGAGATTACATTGTGTGCAAAAGCTCCCGTCTGTCCATGGGGTGTGATTGGAAAATGTCAGTTCAAGGCAGCAAGGGCCGAATGCATCTGTTTGTTAACATTTGGTTAAGGCTTTTTAAATGACCAAAAATACCAGTTATGTAGCAGCATGGCAAAGTGTTAATTGGTTCCAAGGTGTTGATCATTCTCATCTAGCTTGGGAAGGTAACTGAATAGCCCCACTAAAACTGATTACATTTCAGCACTTTTTCTGCTGTTCACAGTTATTTAAAAGAAAAGTTGTAGTTCAGTCTATTTTTATAAAGGTATTTATGATGATTATTTCCAGACCAGGTGTCCAAACCATCTTAATTTGAATTATTTCTAGAAAGTTCCAGTTAAAGGGTTCAGACACAAATACTTGTAAGTAAAGAAGTTGTAAAATAATTTATTTCAATAAAATATGATGTTCTCTTAAATAAAAAAGCCATTAGGGAAGGTTATGACTGTTCTGCTCATCTTCCATTGTTGTTTTGGGGTGTTTTTTGGAAAAAAGATCATGAAATTTAAAGCAGTATGGAGAACAGTTAAGTACTTGTTGGAAAGAAGATTGTGTTTAGTAGAACTGTGTTAATTACTTCCTAAAGAAATTATTTTTCTTGAGGGCATTTACAATATAAAGGATTTACTGGACCCTACTGCTGATGTTGGGACATGTTTTATGATTCTGTGAGTGAATGAGAGGGGAAGAGGGGAGAAGACACAAGTGCATGGTCGCCTGCACAAGGTGCAGCCCATGGGTCTCTAATGTCTCTGGTCCCACTCATGCCTGAAACAGTTCTGCCTTTCCTGTGACTGCTCCATCCCACGTTTAAAAGGAAAACTTTGCTCATATAGCCTGCTTTGTATAGCTCTGAAACAAATCTGAGCTGCCTCTGTGAAGACAAGATGATTTTTTCATATTACGTTCTGTGATTATTCAGTCCAATGTGACAAATTGTTTCTGCATATCCATAACTTTTCAGAATAAACAGTTCTGTACTGGACTGATGGCCTTTAGATTCTGTACATGAACAGGCCTAAGGATTGTCTGTTATAAAAGGAACAATTCAGCGTTGCTTTTCCAAAACTCTCAAGTTGATCTGACTGAGCTCTAAACTGTAAAAAATATTCACTGTTCAGAGCAGATAGATAAGCAGGTAGTTCTCATTCTGCATGTGTCTGTGTCAAATTCCAAACTTATAAGCCCTCTAAACAGGTTGTCTGGAAGAAAAAGAGGTGAAAACTCGGAGTAATTGATAGGATTAAGCTGAGAATCTGCAACTTTACAAAAGGCTTCAACCCTGTTCCATCTGTAAGGAGAAAATATTGGTGGTGAAACAGATCTTCCAAGAAACAAAAAGAAAAAAAAATGCAACGTGTTTTTTTCCCTATATTTTGGTGACATGAGACTTTGAAATCATTTATTATTTGTTTGTGTATGCATGTGCTTGCTCACTAAGTCAGCCAGTCATTGAATTGGTCTTTGTAGTCTTTTGTTAGTAAAGGAGCCAGTAATTTCTGATAGCAATGAAGTACAAATAGACTGTGTTGAGTCTTTTCCTGTCCTTAAACTGAACCAAGATTTTGTGCAGAGTCTCTGGGCGCAGGTCTTGAACTCTTCGCTGTTCCCAGCAGCAGTTAGCTAGTCAGCTTTAAAACAGCCAACTTGGGAACAGAAGATATTGCTATAATGGCAGCGTTCATGAAACTGGAAGATACTCTTGACACTTTCTGAGCCCCAGCTTTCAGACAGATCACTGTGTTGTTCCATTTTAATGGACAGTTATATTACAGTAAATGTGCCGATTATATACAATGTAAATGTATATTTGCTTGCTTTGCTTTTAAATAAAATCCCTTCAAAGCATGCAGAGATAATTTATTCAATTACCTTTCAGTATCACATATGAACACAAGGGCCATGGATCTCAAGCCAAAAGCCAAAGACCTCAGATCACACCTTTAGGAGTTGGTTTCCTATGCTTCTTAATAAATCTCCAGGTCCTTCACAGGGGCTGTGAAACTAATTTATATAAAACCTCTTTTTTTTCTAGCTCATCTTCTAAAAAAAAGAAACAAACAAAGTATCCTGGATCCAACTGGTGGACCAGAGACCAAGATCTGCCTGCCTGGGTTCATTTAGTTTGCTGTCAGTCCTGGTTAATCCTATTCTCTTTATTGTGATCTCTGTTCAGAAGAGAAAATATTAATGTTCTCTGTAACACAATGTTCACCGTAATGTCTCTACTATAGAAATAAATACTGCGAGAATAGCAAATAAATTAACTTGAGGTAGAGAGAAAGAGAAACATTTCCAAGAAGTGCTGAAATGTCCAGAGAGTTTCTACTATACTTTCACTGTCTTCTTTCCTTGGACTGCTTAGAACAATTGTTATTTTGCATCCATTTGGTTGGAACAGTCATATGGAAAGAGATGAGCTATGATAGATGGAGCTGTCTTAAGTCCTACTGAGCCGGATATTTAATTATTGGGCCAGTGGATTATATTTGCTAGTAGCAGTATTGTAGGAAGTCAGAGCTGCCTTCACCTCCCCTTTTCAAGCTAATAAAGCAGAGTATAGGGGGAAAATCTGTATAGATTTTGCAGTAATTTAAGAGGCACATTTCACTTCTGCATTAGCTAAGGATATCAGACAGATGATTTCACAAAGATTCTGTCCTCAGAGATTTTCAGTCAAAAAATGAATAGTGCCCTTCTACACTGACACAGATCGAAAATGAATCCATGGCAGTATCACGTATTATTAGCTGAAATACAGAGACTGAGTCTGAAGACTCTGAGTACTTTCATGAGATGAGGAAAGCAGTGTCATGAAAGGACAAAACAATAATACTTTCTGTTTTATGGATCCTTTCCAATTCTTTCTTTTAAATCATATCACTTTGACATTTCAAATTAAAACACTAGGTGCTTTATTTTTAGATAACTTGTTTCAGGCTCTCCTTATTTCTGGGGAAGCTGCAGTTGCGTAATCTGTCAGTCTTCTGAGTGAATATTTGAATTTTATTTGAAATGTCATGAGTCTTTCTTCCATAATGAAAAGTGAGAAGATTTCTATTTAATTGCTTCTGGAGTCCTTTGCCTAGATTCATCTATCAACAACAGCTGCTTTTTTTTTCTTTCTTTTTCTTTTTCTTTTTTTTTAATTAAAAAGGTATAGCTCAATAAAATCATTATTTGTAATGTAGAATTGAATAATTGTAAATAAAAATTTTTAAGGTAGCTTCTTTCACTGCTTTGATAATCTTTGCAAGCTGGGATGTTTGTAATGTGTGGATCTTCAAAGCTGTGTTAGGTCACAATAGCCTCATTTTATTCATGGTGAGAGTTGAAGTTAATGTCCTGTAGTTGGGCTCTGTGAGTAAGGTGCACAAACCCTTTAGCTTTCATTTTGCTCGGCCTAAACATACCAGTCTGCTAGTCTCCTCTCAATCTGTACTACTTCTACTCTTCCCTGAGGAATCCCTTAAATCTTCTTTGCCTCCGCTTCAGTTTCTGAGCATGAGTGGTCTGTGCTAAACATGTGACCTGACCAGTGCTCTGTGTTACAGTCTCCCTGTTTCTTTAGGAATTCCTTCCAATGGATAATAGCTGCCTTTTCCTTTCTACACTAGCAGTTCTGAATCATTCCAAAATATGCTACCATGTCTGGTCCTGCTCCAGCCCAGCCCTTTTCAAGTCATTTTATAGCACACAAAATTTGTCATTTAAGGTGAAAGACTTTGGGAAGATTAGATTCCATGTGTTACTAAAAATTCCGTTCATTTACACCACTTACTATTGTGATTCTGGTTTGTTTTTTTTTTTTTTGAAGATACTTCTGGTGTGTCCCAGAGAGTAAATTTTTATAGGTCATAACTACTTTTTGTGCCAGAACAGCTGTTTATAGGTGACATTACTCATTATAATCTTTGGTATCCCCGCTAAACTTCTATATTATGTTGTTTTGTAGCAACAGGATAAAATTATCCATGGTAAAAGGCTGGTAGAGTGTCTTTGTTCTTCATGAGGACAGAAACAGAAACGAATTCTTACAGCCTCCTGCAGTCTGACCTATACTTGATAAGGAGGAAGGTGATGGAATTTCTTGGCATCTTATTTCAGTGTTGTGTGCCATAGGACTCCTTACTCCAGCAGTACCAAACCCCTCTTCTGACTGTCACCATGATTGTTCTTAATCAGTAACAATTTTATACACAATTGATAGGATTTTGATATATCAAATAGAGTTCTGGAACCAGCTTCCTGTGATAAGGATGTTTTCTATGAAGCCTAGGCCAGGCTTGTATGGCGTATTCAAAGTGAAGATCTTTCTATCTACAATTCGAAATATATGTGTATTTCAGCTAAAATCATAAACAAGCAGACAAAAACCTTTGGTCTCTAAGTCACCTGTATGTGAGGAACCATTCACTGAGTTATGCATGTGGTCATACAAATGTATTGTGTGTAAAGGTGCCCAGAGGGGGATGAGGTGCTGAGGTGCATCTGTAGTTGATGACAGCCTGAAAGTAGAGCTTTAAACCACCTGTGCATTAAATGTGGGCAACACACCCTGGATTGGAAAAAGTAGTACAAGCCTAGTCCTAGACCTCAAAATATACAATAAAGATATTATTTTGTCTGAAAGTGTGGTTTATTAGTTTTGAAACTCTTAGTTTAAGAGAGAGTCTTATTTCCCTTGGATCCAATTCATCTCTGTTCTCTGAATAAGAAACAAGAATTGGGTCTCTGAAACAATCGCTGTTGTGGCAGCCACAAATTACACTGTGGTGCTGCTAATTCCTTGTGGAGCACAATGCATTTACAGCCTCCTTTTTTTATTGATTCTTTCTGTTAGCCTGCACTGAGCTCTACAATAGAGATACAGAATTTCCAATGTAATTTCTAGCAAAATTATTATTATTATTGGTGTTGTTATTATTAGTATGTTGTCTCTGAAGATGTAATATTGCCAGAAGAAATTGAAATAATTGTGGTTTTCATCTATGGGTAATAATCTGTTTTCTTCAGTTACTTTTTTGGTGAAGTTTAAAGCAGCTATCTATGGCCAAGAAAATCCCAGTGTTCTTTCTGCCTTTATCCTGAGTGACTTTGGTTTGCATACACTTTAAACTATTGCCTTATGTGCCCCTCTGCTGTCATTGGTTCTTTGGAAGCAGTGTGGTTCTTGGCCACAGAGTTCCATAATAAAATTAAAAAAAAAAAAAAAAAGAAAAGAAATTTCAGATTACAGTGGAAGAGTCCAGGTAATGCAGTTTATAGATAGTCATCAAATAACTTCCATATTCAAGCCCTCATGTTTTCATGAGCTGGTATTTAGACCCAAAATCCCTCCTCTATGTGTCTTTATGCTTATGCAGATGAAATAGTTTCCTTCCTATCCGATTTTTACATGCTAGTTGTATTTCTACATGCAAGTTCTTTTCTTTTTTCCTTTTATTTTTTGCATAAATTGTGAGGATATCGAATCATGAAAATCACACAAGAAGTGAAGTCCAGTAACAAAAGCTTGAGTCCTTAGGTCGTCTTAGTCTTTGTTAATGTATTCTCTACATGGTGCTTTGACCTTTTTTTTTTGTTGTTGTTAAATTAGCTATCTTAGGAACTTGGGTTTTCTTAGTTTTCCATTTCCCTAGTTTTCCTTAAGAACCTGCAACACTACAAAAAACATTTCACTGCTTCATGTCTGTTTCACTCCTCTTTCTCACCCAGTAGTTTGCAAATCCTTTCAAATTCTGCAGAGTTCTACCACCTTCCCACATGCACAGATTGGATAAATACACTGATGGAAACTTTTGAAGGACTGACATTTTACTTAAAATTTACGTTATATAATAAATTTATTATAAATATCTAGCTTTTGTTTTCTGATCTTTTAAATCACCTCCTCACTTTCTATACTGCATGACACAGATCCCTTTAAATAAACTGGTATTTTACTCTAGAATCCTTCTTCTTCAAGGATACTTCTTTTTAACTGAGACACTTGCCCCTCAATTTCTTTCTCATCTCTTTGTGTTACTTCTACTGTGCTTTTTTTCTTCTCCTCCTTTTCTTCCTATCTGTTTTTCACTCCCATCCTAGCAGAGGAAGGATGTCACTTGTCAGTCCCACTCCACCATGCCAGAGCCATATTCTCTACCTGATTTCCATTCCCTGGGCATCTCTGCCTTTTACTTCTTCCTTCAGAGTTGCATTTCTACCAAGACCAAGCCTAACAGTCCCAAACTCCTTCTTAGGACCTTTTGTTCCCTTCTCACCTTCTCTCCCTTATATAGTATCCTTCTAAGCTATTCCCAGCTCTTGAGCCACACATAAACCCATTTCCTATGCTGCTGTTTGAAACATCTTCTAGCTTGAAATCTTACCTGAACTTTACTGCTGGTAACAAACTACCTTTTCTAGATCATTAGTGTATGTGTGAAATGTTACAGAGACAAATTACATTACATGCACTCATCAAGAAAGGTACTTTGGGAGGGTTTTACATTTTATTACATGCTTCTCTGCTGTTGAAGGTCTGGAAGAAAGAGAATTAAATGCGATTTTACAACATGGCAGTAAGTCAAAGAAGGTAGCATTAAAAGCTTGAATTTGGAAAAGTCTGCTAATGATTCTACTTCCATCTTGTTTCCAAAACTATTGGGAAGAGTCCTCTGTGTAAAAATTTTTTGAGCATGGACAAATAAAGGTGTGCACAAAACACCATGGAAGAGTCTGCAGCACAGTGAGTTAACAAAGAGACAGAACAGAGGAGAAGTTAATGTGCTCACAAATTAATTTTCAGTACCTTTTTGCTAATGGCTTATCTCAGTAATGCAATTTTGTGAAGAGGTGAGCAAGTATCGGAGAACATGGAAAAGTGATTCTGTGCTTGGCAGGATGTACAGTTATGAAGGTCAGTATAGCTTCAAGATGGACTTTTTTAATCAGTGAGCATGGGAAGTAAGGGAGCTTTTTATGACTGGACTTGCTTTCCCAGAATTATCTGTAATGATGTCTCTCCCCTCTTCACCTCTCTCTGTCTTTGTATCCCTTTTCAATTTTGTTTTCTCCTTTGTTTTTTTTTTGCTCGCACTTCTCTGCTACTGCTACCTTCTCATGCTTGCTTATGACCTTTTCTCCAGCTCTAGCCCTCTTTCTGTGCTATCCCATCAGCCTTCTACTGTGTTGGTTCATCTTCCTTTGCCCCGGTATTATTTCTCATTTATTTCTCTCCTAATTTGATTCTGTTACTCTGAAGAGTCAGAACACAAGTGAGTGGAATAGAAGTGACATTGCTGTTCTTCCTCTTCACCATTATTTTTTCCCTTCCTCCTCACTTTCCCACCTAGCTGTACTTTTAAAACAGCTTTAGCTTTCTCAGTTGAAACTATTAAAAATACAGTTTCGCACACTTAGCCTCAAACCTTAGTGATGTCTGTATGTTATTCCATCTTTTATGGTGCACGCAGAGAAAACTGCAGGATTTGCAGGAAGGGCAGGGTAACAAGCCTTTGTAATACTCCCAAATTGGTTGATTCTGTTCGTATAAAAGGGAGCTGGAATGGTTTCATGCTGCTCCTGAAAGAAAGCAATGCTGAGATCCACAGTAGCTTGAACAAGATAGTGAAGCAGTTTCAGATCTGGGCTGCCTCATCAATAAACCTGAGTGGCTACAAGAGGGAGGTGGAAATCATCTTTCTGTTGTGGCAAGCAAAGGGTGGTATTTGAGGAGGGGTCAGAGCCTTCGGGACCATTTGGCACATATAAATACACATAAATGAGATAAGGCACAGATGCCCCAAATCTCTCCCAGCTGAAGTTTACTCTGTGACCCTGCCAGGAGCCCAGCTGGAAGATCATAATATATACAATAAAATAAAATAGATTGCTCTTGGCTTTATAATTCTTCATCTCTGGTTCAGAGATGGGAGGCATGACAGGGACATAGCTTTGATCCTTCCTTGGCCAGTATGAACCCAGAGTCAAACAGTTTTCCCCAAAGAAATGTAAGAAAGGAAAATTGTAAAAACTATATTGGAAAAAATGTTGGCTGTGTCATCTAGTACACAATGAAAGATGCTCTGATAATACAGGCTATGAAAAATAGCAAACCCACAAAACCCCCTAAGTGCTCTAGAGGAACAGAGCATATGAGAAATCCTTCATGAATGCACAAGATGAAGGAAACTGGATAGAAGGCAATTTCTTGAAGTAGATCTATATATTCAATCAAGTCAGTGCCATGATGAATTCAGAGTAACTAAGTTGTATTTTTATCATTTCTGGTGTTTTGTACTGCAGGTGCTACATTTTCTACAAAGCTCTGGTAAGGGTTTTGTGGGTAGATACAGGAATCAGTTGAAAGATAACCATGTGGACCTTTCTGAACTAAAAATCTATTGTGTAGTTGCCCATGGTTCAGAGAAAATTTTATTCTCTTTTAGTTAAGTTTTGGCTGCTTCTTTTAGTCAGAGGACGTCTGAATAACGAGAGGGAATCTGAACGACTTTAGAACCACATCTTCTTCAACTCTCAGCCAAATTTTCAGTGTTCCAGAATGTTTTCAGTGTTTCAGAATAACTCCTGATAACAAGGTGTTACTTAGTCTTGGAATGAAGGGTTCAGTTTTGGGTAGCTAGAAACTAAGAACCAGCTTGAGGTGCTCAAAAAGAACTTTGCACTCCCCTCGCTAGATGGTTCCCTCTGTGAAACATTTGGTATATTTCTCCCTCACAATGTTCTTTGATGCTTGCAATGGTATTAAAAGTCATAGCCTTTGCAATGACACTTGAATCTGGTGTCCCTCATTGAATTAAATCCTGTTTCATATCAGAAACAGCACTATGGGAGTGCATCTTCCTGGGAGAGGAAATTATTTGCTCTTTGGATTTTCATCTGACATCAACACTGATGTGGTATTCTAAGTGTGCAGCCTCGCTGCCTGTCAACTCTTACTTCTCTATACAATAATTTAATACCTTCTTAATTACACTGTAAAAAATGATGACACAGTATCCTTAATAGTACATAATTATCCCTTCTTATTTTTCTGTATCCTAAAAGTCACCATTTTCAGGAAATCTTGAGTCTGCAAGTTGCGTGATAATTATTCACAGAATAACTGGATTATTTCATATGCATTTGACAAATGTTCTACAGAAATGGTTAATTTCTCTAGGATGTATAAAACATTTCTCATAGAATTATGGAGGACTTTTTTCATGTTTATACATGCATTTTTAAAAATAGGAAAAATTCTCCCAAGTGCTGTAAATTAAAGCTGTAATTTCTCTGAAATTTAGTTCAGCAGTTACTTATTGCAATAGCCATTTAGAAAGTAATTTACACAAATGTCATCTCTGCCAGTGTAGATTATATAAAGATGCTACTGATAGCTTTAAAATATACCTGATTACTTGAGGATGGCATTTTTCATCACTTTGTGTTCGTGAATCTGAGCTGCTGGCAACAGTATGCCTTTACAGCCAGTGTACACATTCAGTCATTTGTCATCCAAAAGGAGTTACACCATTACTTATACGGAGATAAAGGACATGTCTGTTGGTGTATGATGTCGGAGTTGCTTTTCCTTTATTTCAAAATTCCTGCCAGTACAGCAAAACTTTTTTGTTAAAAACAGGTATTCTGTTTTGCAGTTAGGCAGCAATCGTCCTATTTGTATCCACACGGAAAGAGACAGTGTTGTATGGGTTTTGTGCAAAGTCTGATGACAAGCAACAGAGGACACATTTTCCAGAGGATTTTTTTAAATGGAGCTGTAAGGTCAAATTCTCATCCTGACTTTAATCGTAGAAAAGCTCCAGTCCATCTTCCTCTGGGAGGAACTCCTGTTTTGGTTTTGATTCACTACTGACAGTCAAGAAAGAGGAACTATCTAAGTGCTCAATGTTTAACTTGCCTATTTTATTAACTACATTATTGAAGGATTTCGTTTTCATAGGAGTGCTACATCAAGTTTTGCCTTTTTTACCAAGAGCAGCATGGTGAACACAGATGCTGCTGCCAGGAAAAGCCAGCAAACTCGAGGCTGTAGTACACATGAGACTGGAGTGCATGATATGTCTCATGTCATTAACCAAGAATTTTTTGTTGTTTTATTTGGAAAATTGTTAAGATTTTGATATTTTCTAATAAAGCATAGGAGGAAGATACCACATTTATTTCTGGTTTTGGCCTGAGCCTGGACTCCAGTGTGGTAGAGAAATTAAATACACTGTTACTCTGACCATATATGCTACTTAATCTCAAGCAATTTCATAGCTGTTGCATTTCAATTTCATACCCATGAGCTGGATTCAATAGACTAAACATAACCCTACATCGTATCTTTCTTTTGATGTATGCTTGAGAACTTTTTGCTGAACTGTTCTTGAAACTTGTATCTTTGCAAGAATAATTCAATTATCTTGGTGTAATTAATTTTCTTAACATTTATTCTTCCAAGGCAACTTTTCCATGACGACAAATACCGGTGGTACCCTTATTATCTTAGGAAAATGTGACTTTTTACCACAAGAGAGCAGCCATTCTGCCAGATTTATGTCTGTATTTATCCCTATGCAGATAAGAGTGGATGCTGTTCAGAAAAAACATGAATTTTGTTTGATTTGGTTTCCCAGATATTTCTGTCTATTTCTGAATACAGTAGAGCTGGTGTTTGACTATTGGATAATCCAACTTTTGTAACCCAGTTTGCTTTCAAACTATATAGGTGAAAAAAACTGCATCTCATTGGAAAAATTAATATTTTTTTCCTTATTCATTTTGGAAATTTCACTTTGGAAGTATTTAGCTATAAGTGATGAAAAGTTAGTGAAGTAGTGAATTATTGAATAATTTATTTTCATGCTACTCTTAAAGCAGTGTTTGAGGTTTTTTTCTATCATACATTCATCTTCTGTAGCACATTCTTTGAAGTCAAATTCCTCTCTGGACTTGAGCAAACTGTTGTTGATATTGCGTAGCATTATCCACTGCTCTCTGTTCACTGAGAAAATTGCTGACTCTTAGGCATGCAGCATTATTTGGGTTTGTACTTTCATATATAGCACACTTCTGTAATTGGCATTAAGTGCAGAATTCGGGTGCTCTACTTGCAAGAGTAACTGCAACTATTAAAATAGACGCACTCACAAAATACTGGCTACTGGATGTTTCCATTTTTTTTTCACTTTTACGGAGATTAATGGTGTGATTTCTGTGCCTGGAAGCTGTACAAAAAGGAAATGTGGGAAATTACTTCCTTAAAACATTATAAGTGCTTTCTGGAGAAAATTGGAAAGCAATATCTTCGCAGATTTGCTTTTAAACCTACATGTAGTAGGTCTGCAAAATTTTATACAGAAGAGAAGGTTAGGGATAAATCTAGTTTATTATAAGGCAAGGAGCAGAAAGGATTATGCACCCCTGAGGAAAGGTTCTTTTCAGTTTGATAAATGCAGCGTAAGTTATTTGCTACAAAATGCCAAGCTATTCTGGTAGTACATTGATCCTGTTTACTTTGGGAGTGCAGGTTGCTTTCACGTTTTGTAGTTTGGATGGAATCAAATAATTATGAAATGGCTATTTTGTAGATACTGATAAATTGTGAGTACACAAAACCATCTTTTTTTTCCCCTTTACATTGTACCAATATAAGTGTATGTAAACCATGAAGAATGCATTCTATCCATTCGGAAAATCTTTCTGGGGAGATTTTAGAACCCAGAGATCTTGGGTTCTAAGACATCTGACACACCAGGAGAAGTAAAGTATCTATGGAAGGCAAGAGAGATCAGGTTAGGTAAGAGGAATGGCAGTCCAATGCAACAATCTGAAAGCAGCTAGGGTTTTGGTGTTGGACCAGCTCTAGGCTGCAAACTGGGGATGTTTTGGCCACTGCCACAGAAGGATGGCCATCTGCCAGTACCACATAATTTAGGGTCTTTGCCCTTTCTGTGTGAAGGTGGATTATAAAGTTTCTCTTACAGGGGACATGACATTCCCATGGGGGTTTTTCAGCATTTTATCCTCCTGGGAACAAATTAACACAATCTTCAGTGGTTATTATTGAGAGCAACATGGATGAAGGGCTTGCAGTCTTGTTGGGCTGCCCAGCACACTACTCTTCCTGTGCTCTCAAACACCCATTGGCTTTCTTTTTAGGACCCCATTATGCTCTTGTAAAGTCTCCAAAATCCAGTTTATACACTTGAACATATTGTCCTGCTTTGGAGTACCCGGTACTTAAAATTTTTAAGTGTGTCCAGCTCCTCCACTGTGCCCTTAGAACAGCCTTTTCAATTCAAGTCATTTTCTTTCTCTTCTCCTTTATCCTCTAATTGTCAACATTTTTCAAAATCCGAAGAGCTCATAACAGCATTATTTATAGCTGGAAATTGGATTAGTTTTTCACCACTAAAATAAAAAGATAGAAATGTCAACTTGGCATGAACTGGTTTATTAAAGGAAAATATTATTATTAATAAATGCTAATATAATTTATTGGTATGATTACTGCATTTAAAGAAAGCCAAGCTGTTGCCTGCTTCTTAAATTACTACATTTCAACTTTTCAACATGCTGTTTAAAAATATTAAATAGTCACCTTATTATACACCATCTTCCAGGATTTGAAAGCAACTTATACATATAAATGGATTCAGCCTCATCAGTGCCTCTAAATGATGAAAAAAATGACATTTATTAAGTAAATGCATATAGTGCAGATCCTTTCTGCTGGATTTAAAGTCTTGATTTACATTTCAAAACATTTTGGAGGATTAATCATCTCAAACTAGTCTAGGTTGATTATGTGGGCTCTTTCCACCCTCAGCAAAAAGAGAGAGAGACATCCTCCAGAGGCCTGTCACACTACTTTTAAATACCCATTTGTAGGAACAGCTCTGGAGCCCTTTAGAGGTGCGTCTCACTTTTCAGGAGGGATAGACAAGTGGGTGAAGTGAGGTACTTAACTTTTCAACAGTATAGACTGCTGAAGATAGGTGAGATTGATCTCTTCTCCTGAGAGTTTATTCATTAGTTTCCTTTTAATACCCTGTAAGAGAACTCCTACTCTGTGCCGTTGAAATACTTTAGATAAGTGGTGAATGGACTGCATGGCGCTACCAATTGGATTCACCTAATAAGTAACAAGAAGTGGTAAAATAAGCGTAAGCTTCAACTAATGAACTGATAAGGAAAGATAAAATTCTCTTTTTGTCTCTCTTGCCTCTAAGATGCTTAAGATTTTATTTTTTCACTCTCCTTGATATTAATTGAGTCAGAAATTGTTATCCTTCATAAAAATCTTCCTTTACTTTTTTATTTAAATGTAAAAAGATCATTATCAAGGAAAAATAATGAAAACCTGTGTTGTTTCATCTTTCCATTTAAATACTAATTCACATCTTTAAAAAGGGCTATTTGCTTGATACATAGTAATTGGAAAGGCAAAGTTTTAGTCAGATGGTGGGACTGCTCTCCAGTAGCAATGGTAATAATTACTTGCATGTTGTCAGAAAATTCGGTACCCTGGAGAGGCCTTCTTCTAAGCCCCGGGGGGCACAAGGCTCTTATCCGATCTTGGTTCTTCCTGAGAGCCAAGACTGAGAACAAAGTCTTCAAGACACATTTTCATAAACAAGTACAGCTAGTACCAAGGGTGGGGGCTCCAGACAGGGGGTTTGACCTGGAGGGAATTACATTACCGCTTGTCCTCTTAATTGGTGCTTTTTTATCAACTATGTTAATTTCCTAAAACTTATAAAAGTGTATTCACTCCGGTAGGGGTGGGCTTTTGTGGGTGTTCTTCCATAACTGCCCTTGGATCTCCAATAAAGATCCACTTTTATGTTATCTCTTATTCTGAAATTATACTGAGTTTCATTTTTAACCTGAAAAAGGCAACACCAGGTCACCAATTCAAATTGCATTCTGTTCCACACAGTTGCATTGTTTGTACCATCCTCTGAACTAAGTGAAACTACTTTAACAAACAGTAACTCTTTTCATTGGTTCCACTACCATAATTCAATCTTCAGCAGTTAACAAATAATCTGCTAGTCCCCTGTCTATATCATCAGCAGTCAGTTTTCCTTCAGCTGAGTAAAGGCATGTTGATTTTTTTTCCTTTCTTAATCTTTAAACTAATGATAGCTTTTATTTTCCTTGGGTTTTTTGTCTTTGTTTTTGCTGTTTCTCTTTTGCCTGTCAAGAACTGGGTTTATGTGCTTTTACGGTAACATAGACATTCGAGTGTCTTCTGTAAGATTTTAAGGAAATTAAAGTGAAACCTACAATGGCTGACTTATGGGACATTTAGAGCACAGAACCAGCACATGAGGAAGATCTGAAACATTTTAAAAACAATGTCCCATACTGTATGAGCATGCTAAATCTTTACCAAGGACAAAAGGTACATGAATGAAGAGACTGTGGTTGCCCTTGAGATCTCTTGAATAACCTTTTCAGCACACCTGAGCCTATGATTGTCTCAAGATGTATCCTGGTCCTTGGGGAACACGCAAATCAGTGCCTTAATGGAATGAAGAACAAAGGAAATCTCATTGCCAATACAGAAATTATTTTCTACATAGGATGAATAGCCATGAGACAAAACCAGGGCCTTACAGGGTCCATTGTTGTGTTTGGTTTTGTTTGTTTTATCTCTTAAACTCTTTTAAGGTTTTGAAGTGGGGCGTTCATTCAAAGAATTACTTTGGAGAAAGTCAGGGGAAGAAAAAAGACTGGAAGGGCCATGCATGGAGACAGTGTCCCGTTTAGCCATATGAAGTAAAGAGAGACCACTCTCACATTGTGTTACACATAAAGAAATAGTCCTCTGCGAATCAGAAAAATTCCTTCTGCGATAAACAAGGATATCCTTAAATGTCCTGTGGGTTGTGAAAGAGAATTTTGTCAGTTTTTTCTTTCTTACTAAGATTTTCTTTCTCACTCTCCTCACAAGGAAAAGACAGACTTGTTTTTAGAGGGAAGAATTGACTGCATGTGTCTTAGAAACTCTTTTCCACTCTTATCAGACTCACGTAGTTTAATTTAAGAACCTGCCAAAATAATAGCTAGTCAGTCTGTATAGCTTGTATCCTTTTATTCTTTGACATTTTAAGAAAAATACCCACCCTAGAATATTTGCTTTTTGTTTTGTCAGAAATGAGGGAAATCCTTCACAGATGCTGAGATTCCTCTTCGTTACATGGAATAAATACAAAGATATCCATGAAATCATGCAATTATTTACTTTAGCATTAATTTTTTAACATTATATGGCTATAAATACTGAGCAATAGTAATGGAGATATTCTAAAAATTTAATTCTATGGGAGAGAAAAGACCCCACACAGAGTACTGTGTCCACCTCTAGGATCCCCAGCATAAGAAAGACGTGGACCTGTTTGAGTGAATCCAGAGGAGGCCATGAAGATACTCAGAGGGCTGGAGCTCCTCACCTATGGAAATACAGGGAGAGAGTTCCTCAGGCTGGAGAAGAGAAGGTTCCAGGGCACCTTACACCAGCATTCCAGGACCTAAAGGGGACTGCAAGAGAGCTGGAGAAGCACTTTTTAAAAGGGCATAGAGTGATAGGACAAGGGGCAATGGCTTTAAACTGAAAGAGGGAAAATTTAGATTAGGCGTTAGGAAGAAATTCTTTACTGAGAGGTTGATAAGACACTGGAACAGGTTTCCCAGAGAAGTTTTGGATGCCCCATCCCTGGCAGTGTTCAAGATCAGGTTGGATGGGATTTAAACAACCAGGTCTACTAATGGAAGGTGTCCTTGCTGTGCCAGGGAGAGTGGAACTAGATGATCTTTAAGGTTCCTTTTAATCCAAGCCATTCTATGATTCTATAAAATGGAATCTGATATTTGTAGTACAGAAAAATTATCCAAAGCATCAATGTCAGAGAATGTACTTTTTGTGTCTTGACCTTAACTATCACCTCCATATTACAACTAAGGACAGAAACACAGGAAACAGCTAAAAATATTTTAGAACTGAGACAACAAAAGAAAGCATCTTAACTATTTTGCAGCTCAGTCTGTCATAGTGGTCGGTTTCTACTCTGCACTTGGTATTGCAACTGGAATACTGGGAATACTGGGAACTAGACAGTGACCTGCCTGTGTCTTTTATAAAATGCATTGTTCTTGTTCTCACTGGCTAGCAGTATTTTTTTTTTCTTTTTTTTTTTTTTAAGGATAAGTAGCAGGCACAATATTTCAAATGGAGAGAAGGAAAGCAGCCTACCCACTGTGAGTAAGTGTAGCTGTTCTCACTGAATCTCCAGTAAGAAACAGTTTCTGAAAGGTAGGATGTTGTGCCAGGGCAGATGTGAAATCTGGGAAAATTTCCAGAGAAATCATTGTAAAATGAGGTTCTCAGCATTAGCTGCTGCGTTTACTCTTTTTTCCTCTCTTGAGCTATCACTGACAACACTGAAAACACGGCACGATGGACTGAGAGCATAAACAACTCGCAAAAGAGCACTAAGGTAAACATTGTTTTCCAGTACACTTTTAGCCTTCCTTGGAAATCTGTAGCCATTTTTAAAGAATAAGAGAGTTTTTCCATTGCTATGGCACAATTTTACTCTAGGAAAACCGGCCACATGCTAGAAGACTGAAAGTTTAGGTTTTTCCTGTGACATCTCAGCGATGATGCAGTGGAAGTAATTATGTGATTGCTGATGGTACTGATGATATTTCCCTGCCTGGCTGGTACTACTAATCTATTTTACATATTGTGCTTTGGGGGACAAGAATCACGCCTAACTTGGGGAGGGAGGTATTCATGATGACATTGCCTCCAACATTTTGTTTGTGATATCTTACTGATGTCCTGATCAGGACAGATAGTGTCTGCCGGCTGCCACTTTTGGATATTTCTGAAGAACTGGAGAGGCAAGCAGACACAGGGTGGGACTGATGCCACTCCTCATTGTACTTCTTCGGAAACATCTTTAAAGAAATTCCAAATAATCCTGCTTTACATGAGCAGTTGAGGATTTCCTTCAAGGAGACCCTTGCGCGGTAAACCTGTCTCACCTATTTGCAACATTAAGAGCTTTAAAAACAAATCCTGAGAAGTGCATTAGGTACAGGAGATTCCATTATGAAGGATTATTTTGGCTGGTGAAATAGGGAGCTACAAAAAGATTAAACTGAGTTAGCCTGACATCAAGATCTGGCAAAAGAGTAAGGCTGAATTAGGGCTACTTTTCCCCTTTCTTAGACAGCCAAAATGCACATAAAAACTGAACATAAGCAACAAATAATAAGCAGGGCTGAAATGACCGTGGATTAATCAATCAACATTAGCATGATTTTAGACTTAGTATTTTATACAGTTTACAAAATCAAATACTAAATAGGAGAAACATTTGTGATATTAACCATTTCCTAATTTCAACTAATTTTTTCTCTAAAAATTAGTGAAAGTACTCTGAATCCACCCTAATAATCTGAAAGCAAAAGATTAGGGAAACAAATTTCTCTGAACATGGCAGAGATTAAATATTAACAAGATAATATTGGGATCACTTCATTTTTCGGTTCAGTCACCTGGAATTATTAGTGGCAATAAACAATATTGTAAAATATGATGGTAGTAGTCATCTGACTGGAAGTCTAATGTACAACATTAAACCTCAGTCACAAGAGATTATTAAACTTTTAATAATTACTCTATGGCTATAAATGGCAATGGCATTAATGCCTAGAATATTGCAGCTGCAGAAGCTAATTACCCAGCTGATGCTGTCAGTATCTGTAGCTGTTGGTCTTTCTTATTCTCTTACTACGGCTTTCCCAAACTAAAATCAAATGCCTGATTGCTGTTCTTCCCTGACTACTACATTCCCAACACCAAAATTCTTAGCATGCTAAATGTTCTTCTCTGCATTCACTTCAGTGCAGATGCATCATTGCATTTTGTTGCATATTTTCTCTAGAAGAGAGTCTGATTTATTGGGAGAGGAAAGGAAAATATCTTAGAGAGACAACCTTATTTTTTCTCCTCTAGTTTATGTTGTCTACGTAATATGGAAGTAATACATCCATGTAGTATGGAAGAGCTTCAAAAAAGACCCAAGTCTTCCTGATGAGTTTGCATATATTATAAAAAGAAAGAGTGTTCCATACTACCACGGTATCATGTGATGTTCTGGAGCAGTAATTTCCATGGCCATATAATTTGTTTGCATATTGGACTATGGTAGGAAATAAATTCTCTGATTTATTTACAGAAGAATGTTTTGTAAATACTGTGATTTTCAATAGATAATAGCTGTTTTCATTTATTCTTTACTTCTTTAGGTTTTAAAAAAGCACAGGAAAAAAGCACCTAGTTTTGGTGCTTGGCAAAATTTAAGGGAGCAAAGATTGTGATAGGAGTACCATTCCAGCATGGCAGCTGAATTGGGAATGAGAAGGGTCTGGAAGACATGGGCAAAGTTTCAATATAGAATGTGGAAAATTTAAGCAGAGACAGAAGCAAAAGTAATGCATCTGGAATTAAACTTGAGCCCCAGTGGAAACATATGTTGGTTTCAGTAGACCAGTGTTTCATCAGATATGATTATGTAATTTTTGCAGCTGTTTTCTGTACAGATCAAAATATGCAAAATAGACTGTATTATAAAAATAGAACAATAAAGAATAAATTATTCATACTTGCTGAATTAACAGCTAGAACAAGACAGAAATCTAAAAAAATGCAATGACACAGAAGACCCAGATGGTTTCTTTAGGATAATACATGTGGCTTTATGTAAAAGTAATGGTGGGGAATTGAAAGAAATTGTACTGAAAGTGAGAATTACAAGAGTTAAACTGGAAACTCTCTTCTGATGCCTTCACTGGTTCAAACTGTGTAGGAAGGGGCGTTTGCTGTTAAGTAGAGCTCAACAAGATAAGTCCTAAGCACTTCCACTTTCTTGCATGAATTCTCTTTTCTGATTCATCAGTTCCTCATGATCGTGACAGTCCAGAAATCTAGTGTATTGTGTTTCAGACCTTTGGAAGACTTTGCTTTATACTTCCCCAACCTGCAACTTCTTGCTTTTTCTCCTACTGTGACTTTTTTTTTTTTTTTTTTACTTTCTCATCTAAAATTGAAGTCATATACGCTTTAGAATAGCAGCTATTATTTATAAGTTTGGGAGTGAGTTTTTGGGTTTCCTCTGCTCTCTTCATTAGATCACCAGTTTATGTCTGATTGTCTATTCACAGCCTTTCCTCTTTTTATTTTTTTTTCCAACTGTGTTTCTTTCCAAACCCTAGGTTGGACTTTTGTTGCTTTTCCCATGTGTCTTCAGGTATCAAAAAGGGAAATAGGTCAGAAACTACCAATCCCTCTTGCTTGGAATGTGCACAAAGGAGCTGAGACCTGAGAAGCTCCTTTGTAACTTTTCAGCACAGCTTATCTACCCATTTTTGGGAGTCTTCCTCAGCCCAGTCTTCATTCTTCGCTACTCATAAAACTCAGTGGCAACATGCTCTTTGGCTGCATATCCTTATTGCAGCACCCAAGGCCGTCCAGGGAGATGTGCTTCTTCTCAGGGTCTTTGACCAACCAGGAGCAGTTTCTAGGATTTTGAACCTCTCCTCTGATACTATCTATCTGTTTTGTTTCAACTTCACTTGCTCTTACTGGATCTTCTACGTCCAGCACCCCTGGACATCCTGACTGAAAGCAGGAGGCAGGAGAAGGTCAGTCTGCACCTCTCCATGGCATTTGAGCAAGGTTTTTTTTTAATTTTTTTTTTTTACTTTTAATAGGTACATAATATATTTTGTTAATTTGATAAAAATTCACAGTTTCTAATGGTCATTCTCCCAAAAATGTAGTAATTTCAATGTTTGGCAACATTCAGTTGTAACTGTTGAAACCCCAGTAAATATGTACTGTAAGTGGCTGTAGGAGCAGCAGAAGTAATTGTGCCTCATTTTATACTTCTGCATTGACACCAATCTCTCTTATGATTTCTCTGTTATCAGAAAAATACAAAGTTTCCCTAGGGTCCTTCTTTTCTTCCTGGTTTCTTATTTTAATGAAATCTTGAAGTCAAGTTAATAGATGTGAGACCTTTCTTCATTTTCATAGGTGCTAAAATGCTCCTGAGGGACGGAGAGACGGAAATTGGTATTTATTGAGACGCTAGGAGTGTTCTTTCTTTTGGAAACCAAATGAAAACCAGATAGGATGAGACTAAAAAGCATATCTGATTTTTTATATACCTGTGAGTTTTGGCCATTCAACACAGATAGGTCCAACATTTCCCACTGGGAATGCACTACAAATACTCAGTTGACCTCACACACAGAGCACATCTGCACAATGTATGTTCGATGTTGAGTTGCTCTGCACATGAGCTGTGGTCATTTTGTTAGTATTTCTGGAAACTTGACATATCACTATCAGAATTCAGAAGATTACTGGTGAAGCTGTTAGGCCTTCTCATTTCCTTGAAAGTGTCTGTAAGCACCATATGAAAAAGAATTCTTCAGTTGTACCTTCAGTGAATGGCCAATTCTAATTTACTCTGCAAATGCAATTTGCTCTTATAGTTTACAGGGAGTAAAAGCTTGGGCTAAACAGCAATGCTACTACAAGAGTTAGGGGTTAAATTTAGTTTTAATTAAATTATTGAAATGATGTAGTCATAACTGGTCATTATTATGCTTTACATTACAAAGCTTCATCTTGTTACAGTTTATTCTCCATACTGTAGCACAATAAGAAGGGTCATTAAAATGCCTTTATAACATTAATAGTTGTTTTTGTGGTAGTGGAAGTCATGCCAATTTAATTATAGTGATTTCACTGTAAAAGTACCACTCTGTGACCAGGCCTTGGCTGTCACAATGTATGATTTACTTCTCTATGATTTCCTGATCCTTTATTAATAGTAAATTCTTGTTCTGTCTGGATTTTGGTTATTTTTAAATTTTTGTTCATGAGTTAGTATAATCCACACAAGGAAAGTTTTTAGAGATTAAAGATTGTCCAGAAAATCATCTGTGACAGCATTTAAAGTGAGTGTAAGCAAACCTTTTTGTTTAGAGTGGCTTCCTCCTTTTTGCTTTATTAACAGCGCTCCAAAGAATTTATTTGACAGATCCTTATATAAAGTTTGTCGGGTTTATGACTTTTATTTCAGGGAAAAAATTGTTTACTTTCTGAGAAATTAGGTGTTTTGTAGAAAGCTGGCCTGTTCAGAGAAAAACTTTGAGACATATGGTCTTTCAATTACTGGGTTTTAGTACTTTCACTTTGGAAGTACATTTTCAGCTGAAAAATTGCTTCATTTTGAATGCATTTAAAATTCAATAGAACAATGTGAACATTCACGATTTTTTTGAGTGTTTTTTTTTTCCATTTGAGTAATTTACTTTTTCATGTTCAGGTCATAAGTCTTTACTGTATAATTTTCACTTTCCTTGTAGTAAAGGGAAAAAAAAATCAGAAACAACAGCTACAGTTTTTAAAAAGATTGCCAAGTTCAGATGTCTGCCAGTGTTTACCTTGTTTTCTTACTTGCAGAGCTACGTACTCTCTCCCCACAACATTCTTTCTGCTGTGCAAAGACCTACCTGGTTACCACATATGAGTGATTTAATGCCCTCCTTGTGTTTGCATGAGTAGTTTTTAAAAAAGGACATACCAAGTTGGCAAAATCTATTTTGATTCCAAACAGAAAAAGAAAGTTCACTGGAGGGCAGTGAAGGTGTATGATTCCTAGGTGTTGATGTGCCTCTGTAGCTATCCTGTCATCTCAAATCCCTCTGGTTTAGTGGTGTGTGCTTCCCTGCCCCCCAGTTATGTTTAAAGGGATCCAACCCAAAGCTGTCTGAAGTTCCTGAGGGTCTGCATTACCGGTGGCTGATTGAACGTATCGCTACTATGCACCTTCCGTTTAAAACCAAAAGTGTGAATGTTCAAACTTGCAGCGCTGTAGATGTGAAGATATGAGCATTACCTAGAGGGTACCAAGAGGGCATGACATTTTGGTGAGATTTGTCCCATCGAATTTCCTGATCCCTACACTTGTTAGGCAATATCCAAATACTCGACACAGAGGCAGCATTCCTGGGCAGGGCTGATTTCTGTTCTTCGCCTGATGCCTTCACCTGAGCTGGCAGTGCTTTGATGCCCACAGACATGCAGCCTGTGCCCAGCCAGCCTGTAATTACAGCTGACCCATCCCCTCTCATCCAGACAGCCCTCAGCAGAGCTTTAAGAAGCAAAACTGTTGCGCAGTCTGTGGCTCTGAGAAGAGGCAATTAGTGAAAGAGCAGCAGCGGGAAAGTCTGCAAGGGCCAGGGAGCAATAAAAGGCAGGAAACTTTCGCCCATCCTACTTAATATCTCCACATCTTAAAATTTCCCTGCTTTATCCTATCTACCATCTACCTCAGACATGTTTAGCGCTGAATTTGTTTTTGTCTTTGCTGTTTAGCATTGTCATGGAGCAATAATGCTCCAGCCAGCAGCCAAGCACCACATAGCTGCTTCAGCTGTCCTGGCTGTGTCCCCTTCCAGCTCCAGCCCCCAGCCTGCTCACTGGTGGGATGGGGTGAGAAGCAGAAGAGAACTTGACTTGCACTGCTCAGGAATGACAAAAACATTCCTGTGTGATCAACACTACTTTCAGCACAAATCCAAAACAAAGACCTGTACCAACTACTCTGAAGAAAGTTAGCTTCATCCAGTTCAAGACCAGCACAAGCATACAGACATTAGCTGGCTACAGATTACTAATAAACTAAATGTAAATAACATTTACTCGCTTCATATTCCTTGCTCAGAGACTGGAAGGGAAATTCACCCTTAAAGACATGTTCTTAAACTAGCAACAGTTGCACCTGACATTCTAACATCCACTACAGTTACCTCTGGACGGTTTTCTAGACTTAGCTAAAGTTTTATAGCAAAATATGGCTCATGTTTGTTCAAGAAAACCTTCCTCCATACCACAGTGTGCTACACAACCCTATATAAGACATGCTATACTGAAAAGAAATTCTGTGTTATCTCCAAGAAATATACAATTAGGGTGGTAAAAATATGCCCACATGTTCATATTTTTCTTGTCCTTTTCCTCCCAAATGTTTCTTAGTGCTTTTCTTACTGGCCTTAATACGGCAAATATATGTAGATCCCTTATGTCAATGGGATGCTTGTTGAAATCAAATAATGTGCATGAGCACTTGTCAAATCAGCTCTGTAGCTTTGTAGGCTTCTCAGGCTTTCAACTGTCTCCTGGAGTCACACTGACATCCTTTATCACTCACTGCTTCTAAAACCAGTTTTAAAATAGAAACACTTACAAAGTGAAAATTCTAGTGATACTAGTAATTGCTATTATATATTGTAAAGTTTAATAATTTCAAAAATGTAGATACTCATCAGATTTCAGAAAAAAAGTCTGATATTGACAATATTTTGATTTTTTTTCCAAAGGCCAACTGAAAATTCGTTATATGTATTTATGTAAGGTAACTCTTTATATAGTAGTCTTGATTTTGTTTTCAGCAAGTATGTAAAATGATGTTAATATTGTTTGTCCTTTTGCAGTTGTCTTGCTGTCTTTCACAATGCTATCAGTCTATCTAAAAATTGTTCATATTTCTTCTCTTTGTCTGTTAATATTATTTCAAATTTGAGAGTGAATGAAACTATGATTTAAAATATTAATATACTCTTATATCTTTGTTGTGGTCTCATTTGGTCCTTATTTATTAGAGCAGAATACATTAAAAATTGCATGATAAAGGATTGCAGATAAGTCTGTGACGTTAAAGAGTGAATGGATCATTAGGCTTCTCAGTGACTTTGTTCATCTCTTTAGGTGACCAGATTTATATAACATCTGTTAACAGCACCATTAAGTAATCCGCCTAGACTTGTTATTAACAGAGCCTTTTATATTTGCCTCTTGAATTAAAAATATATTTCTGGGGATCATATTTGAATGCTTTGCTTAAAGAAGCGTCTATGAGAAATTTCTTCAAAATTAAAAAAAAAAAAAAAATAGATGTAGCACCACACTGATTTTCTTTGGCATAGCAATCATGAAGTTGTCCAAAAGTTACTGGACACTGTCAAATACGTTTGACTAATCTAGTAAAAAAAATTTGAGAAGTTTGATTATTATGATTATAGACTTACCCATAGAGAGACTATGCCAGAGAATAAAGGATCCTTGCTCCTGAAATAGTCCTCTGAAAATCTGAAAATTATTGGAGAGAACAAATAAAAATTCTCTTTTGTGTGAATGTCTGTGAGAGTTATTGAAGTTTGGAGGTGGATTAGACTGCAAATTAAATTAATGTGATCAAGATCAGGGTACAATGCACTGCTGAAGGAGATAGGTAATGCTGCCTTCTTCGACCACGACATTTATTCCTGGGAAAGCACTGTTGAGTCATTAATTTGTACAGATAAATGTAAACATATAGATATATGCATATTGTGTATACATAAATAAAAGACACTGTATGCATATATTTATATACTTGCATAAATATATAGCATGTTTCAAGGAACATAAAATGTGGACTAATGCCTGTAATCAATGTGAAATGAATAATTAAATAAATTGTATTAACAGAGTTCTGCTGCCGCAGATTCTCTTTTCTGTGGTCATTAGTACTTCACTTCTGCTAGGAAAGGGAGGATTTCAGATTTCATCATCTGACCTTAAAGTTTGTTTAGGGACTGTCTTTGCTCTTTAAAAAAAAAGTGTTATGAAATTCTTTTTGGAGGCTGTCATTGCTTCAGCAGAATGCAAATGAAGCCTGTGATTAAAGGATTGCTCTGCTAAAGCCAAGGTCATTGCAAACAGCACCACAAAAATTGAGGGACTGGCAAAAAATATGATGACCTGCTATCACAGAGAAGAAATAAAGAAACAAAAGTGTCGTGAGGAAACGTGTGTTTCTGAGAGCATCTTGTGCTTCTTTGAAATGAAAGCAGTAAGAAAATAGACCCCTTGCAACTCAATACGCTTCTTCTGCTTATTGCTTCTTGTCTCATTTTGTATTCTGAGTCTTCAGAAGAGGTTCAGTAGTGTGTACTGTCACTTCTTGGCAGTCTGTTAGTGGCAGACAGTCGTATTCAATGAGGTGTAGAGGAGTTCATTCAAAAGATGCAGTGAATTAGCACATCTTTCTGGTTGCCCTTTGCACACACTCTAAAATGAAAACTTGGATCTTCTTGCAAAATTTCCATGAATCGTGGAGTTTGGTTTATATATTATAATATTCCTTATTACCTCTTTTAAGGTATTTAAAGTATTAAGGTGTTCCTTAGTACCTCTTTTAAGCTTTTAGGGTTCACTTGGGTCATTGTCTTTGATGAAACTTTAAAAAATAGTTGGCCCTTTCCTGTACCCTGTCCAAGACGGGGGACTATGGCACGTGATGCCCTGGATAGTTGTGGTCTGAACTTGTGATACAGAAGCCTCCCTTCCAGACTCCAGGACCCAGCTTTGGGAAAAACAGCAAACAGTGTGAATTGCAGCACAGAGTGGAAGTGCCTAGCAGCAGGGTTCATGATTTTTGAAGTTTTCCTCTTCAGCTTACTTTCTCATAACAAGACAAACTTCTCGTAATTTCATGTCCCTGGGAAAGGAGGCTTTAGCAAAAATGCTGAACATAACCAGACTTGTCGTAAAACAAGAGGTGGCAATATCATGAACAATTGCTTTGCTTTGAGCAAGCGAAGCAGAGAGTGCAACAGCAGTTGCCTAAACTGGCCTATTAATCTTTTAAAGTGTTCCTGGGTACAAGTAGGAGCATTCTGGCTAGTCTCAAAAGGAGGAGTTATTTTTCTTGTCAGAAATTTTAACATTCAAGTGAGTTTTCAAAAGTCTTTTTGTGGTGCTTTTTAGTGTCATCAGAGTCTGGGACAGACCTTTAAATTTAAGACCCAGTGTTTCATGTGCTTATTTCCACATAGTATTTATCCCCGTGCATAGCAAGAGATGTTATGATATTCCTACAGTTGACACAAGGAGACAAAGCACAGAACACACCATAAATGAAGGGAAATATTAAAATCAACTGTACTATTGTTATGACATTATATTAATCTTGCCTTTATCCCTGTGTTTTGTCTTTGTTCACACCCACTATGAACAAAATAGGGTTATTTAGATAATAACAAAGTTAAATACTGTTTCGGCTAGAGGCTACGTTGCATCTCTTCATCATATGGGATTATGTGGGATTTTGGCACAAGCTGTGTCCTCTATTTCCATGCATTTCCTACGGATGTTAGAACTAAAACTCCATGCAAGGTTTGTAATATTAAGGTGTCCATGGTACAAAGTCAAAGGCCTATAAAGAATTAATAATTTTAGTATGACCAATTGAGGTCAGACCTGTCCGTTTTAACTGTAGAAGTCCAGTTCCCTTCAACACTGCAAGAGTCTTCATTTTCTTAAGCAGTGTATGTGTTGAATGCTTAGAGACTGTAAAAACGGTTAGGTACTCAGGCACATGAGTCTGATCCTTTCTGTTTTAATGAGAATTATTAAATAAGAATAATTAATAAGAATAATTTAATAAGAAATATTTGTAAATATTATGAAATAGTGTGGAAAGAGATTGCTGTAATTGTTTGTGGCAGCTTATCTTTGAGGCATCAAATTTTAATTTTCTGGTATTTCAAATGTATGCATGACTCCATAGGGATCTCAGCAATTTTGTTCAGAAACAGCAACAACAACAACAAAGTTAAAATGTTCTTGCTGAGCCTTGAAATTGTTTTATGTTATAAACTCCTTTTTCAAACGTTTGTAGTTTATGAACCTTTTGGACAGAATTTTTCATGGCCCATAATTGTAGTGTTTCCCTATTTTTGTATATCACAACTTTTCAAGCTTTTTTCAACCTTTCCCATCTCTCTGGCCTGGGAAGTTTTCCCTACAGCATTTGTATAGGTGGCTGTATATGGCTTGCCAAAGATGTTTCTAATTCCTCGCTATTTCAGTTACATTTCAGTCCTGCCTTGCTTCTTTTCAGCCAAAATCAGGTATGGCTTGAGTGAGAGACACACTGATCTGCAAAAACCCTTGTCATATTCCCAGTCTTCAAAAGTCAAAACAGTGCTCACACTTTGGCATCTCTCCAAATCTGTGTTCTTTCATACCTCTGAATCATCGGAGGAAATGGGTGAGAGCAATTTTCAGACTCAGTGCTCAGCTTAATCACATGTCAAGGTCTCCATTGGAGCACAACAGCTCTTCTGGGCAATTGTGACTTCTTTGTGCTCAAACTGAATTTCCTATGACAAGTGGTAAGGAAGACTCGTATTGATCCAATCACCCTGTCTCATGCCGTTTTTCCTTGCGTGTTGGACCTTTTTCCTGCCATACCATGTTACTTCTCTGGGCTGTTTCTCAGAGAGACTGCCACAAAAGCAAGGTTGAACAAGGAGAAGACATGGAGCCGGGATTTGGTCATGGAGCTGAATATTGCCAAAGATCAGAGGTGATCTTCAGGCGCAACAAGTTTCAAAAACAGCCCCTTGCTAGTTCTCATAATTTGTTCTTGCAGCTGATACTAACACTACATGAAGAGGAGAGCAGTATGCTTCTCTTGTTCATTTCTTGCCTTCTGGCTTCCTAAAGACATTTCACTGCATTCCACTTTTCTAGTAAGTTTGGTAAATCTAATTTTAAAATTGCTTGCTTTGCAAAACCGTATACAGATCCCTGAGCATGTAGCAAATTAAACAATGCGGGAAAACTATTTTTATAACATAGTTAGATCATCTGCTTAATTTCCAAATGAATTTCCCAAAGTATTATGTTCATTTTTAAAAAAATAAAATAAAATACGATAACACTCTCTATAGCCCAAGGAATAAACGTAGTAAAAGAAGAAGGAACCAGTACTTGCTAAGCTTAACTCTTACATCTTTTTCTCTTGGAGGGTTGTAGGCGTGGAGGGTAGCCTGTCAAAAAAGGGTTAAAAAGTGTTGTAGTGTAGGTAGATTTGGAAAAAAAAATAGAGTACATCAATGTAACTTTCTAGCAGTCATTTTGCTTGGTATGGAAATCTTTCCCTTTAGTCATGGTCTGATTCCATGATTACACTCTGGGAACCTCTAATCTCTGTAAGTGGGAGCCATGAGCCTCTAATCACACCAAAAATTACTTTGCTTCTGTACTTCTTTTAACCAGTCTCAGCCCATGATGCTGGGGTTAGCTCATGGTCTGTGTCTGAAGATTTTGATGCTGTGAACTTTCTCTTTTAGTGGTAATTAATTTGGGTGTATCACATGATTCCTCTGGTTTAGTGTGCACTGCTAGCACAGAGATGAATTTGCTATTTCTAGTCTGCCGTCCAGTTCAGTCAGATGAATAGTCCCAATAGAGTCAACCCATAAGCTTCAATTTACGAATGCTCTTCATGTCATTTATTCACCAGAGTGCTCAGGATGAGGTGGAAATACTAACTGTATTGTATCTTGAGCAGCCTGGAATCAGCATGGTTCATTGTCCTATCCCATTAGCAGTTGAGTGGGCTACCACAATTATTGAGTGGGCTACCTTCCACCTCTAGCTCATGGAATAGGTAAAAGCCATCAGGGTAACAGGCAAGAGTGAAAATTAAAAACAAACAGGAAAAAAACAGTCAATATTTAAGAATTGTCAGTCCAATAATGCTAGTGACACAAGTTTCCCTATTTGGAAATGGGAAATGGCCTCTGACTTCTTCAGTATCATCTGCCCAGGCCTTCAAAACCTATTTGTTCAGCAGTAGTGAGAGGAGATGGAATGTAACTGGTCACACACAGAGCAAGGTGGAATCAGAACCTGTTGTTTCAGGTAATAGCAGGGTGGAAAACTAAGGTTATGATGCCAAGGGGGTCTTTAGCTCATAGCTGATGGTCATGTTTCCAAGTACAATTAAAGCAGATTTCATTAATGCTGGAATGCATCATTTATATCTAGTGAGGATTAATGTCTCCTTGAGATTAGATAAGGAGGAATGTCTGTGTCTCTTGTCCCAGCCAATACTCCTGCATCTTAACTGCAAACATAATTGGGTGTAGGGAATTACAAGGAGATGTACTATTCCTTTCCTAGCATTATGCATATAGACTTATATTACCTGTCGACCAGATGTTTGACTGAAAAGTTTTTCTTCTCACTGCTTAAACAAAATATGTGTAGCAAGTCAGAAAGGAGCATCCTTGTTACACTTAGGAAATGGAATGGGAATATTTAATGCCTCAGCCTAATGTTCATTTATAATAAGCATGATAGTATGTATCAGTAAAACAAAACGTGTTAGGAAGGGCTAGGTACTACACAAACAATAATAAAGTCAAGATCTCTAACATTATGGTTTGCCTTTGTACTCTTGCACTTCTCTATAAAATTTCAAGTGTTGACTCCTGTTTTGTGAAGGAAAAAAGTGCTTTTCCTCCATCCTGCTCAACATACTGTTTTTGTTATAGTTTTCCTAAGAGTGTATTTTAAAATGCTAACAAGGAATGAAAGAAATATAAAATAACGTCATAAAGCAGAAGCATACACTGAAAGAACAAATATCTGTGATGGTGATCATGTCACAGCATAATATTTCTTTCTTATGCAAGGCGATCTTAGTGCATTGAAGTTTCAGTATCTTCTTTTTGTTTCCTTTAAAATTGATGATTTTAGTTAGTCTTAATTTCTCATTATTTTTTGTGTTGTTGTTATAGATAGTGTGCGTAAATTATACACAAATATATGAAAGGAACATCATCCCTGTTACTACTCTGTAGTTTTAAAATCAGCCATCTTATGCTGTGATTTATTAAAATTTATCTGAATTCACCACCTAAAAATAGAACCAAAAACATCACAGCATTTTTTGGATCAGAAGGTACCTTCAGAGATCATCTAGACCAACCTCCCTGCTATAGGCAGGGACATCTTTCGCTAGATCAGGTTGCTCAAAGCCCTGCCCAGTAGAAAATGCCCACTTGAAACCAAATGTAGAATTTAAGGAGCTATAATGAAATTAAAAATTATCTCCAAGCACTTAGAAACAGCATTATTCAGACTCACAGGGATTACATCTCACCTTAAAAGAATGTATCTGCCATAGCAGTGATTTCCAATAATAATCAAAATTAATCCTTGGTCTGACAGCCAACACAAATCCTATACATGGTTTAAAGGCTTAAAAAGCCGTAGACAGTTAAGTGGGACTCTAACATCAGTAAAGTATGGTTAAGGGGTTGATCCTACACTCAGGAGCAAACTTCTTACCACAGATTGAAGTATTGCTTTAATGCTGACTAAAGAGGGGAGGAGTAGAAGATAGGATTTCCCTTCCCTGTGTCACTTCCCTAAGCCCCACAATTTTCCTGGAAGATCTGTTATCTGTGTTCTGCCCCCTCTCTGTTTATGGTGTCTATCCAAGAGGTTACCAGAGGAAGTATAGTTTACCCACTGATGTATGGAATTAAAGTCAAGATGTATGCTCAGAAGAGAGCAATTTTCCATCCATGATTGAAATTTCAACTGTCAAATGAATCCCAGCTGGATTAGCTATAAGGATGATTTGATTTCTCTTGTAAAAAGCCTGAAATTGAGTCTCTTGCTTTGAAGCAGCAGCATTTTTTTCTAGGAAATAAGCATTTCTATTTGTCACCTACTGAAAATTAAACATTTTATATTTGCCAGTGAAAGTGGAAGAAAGTAAATGACCTACTGAAAAACTTCAAACATCTGCTTGTACTTTCTGAAAGAATTCTTAACTTTCACTAAACATAGAACTGAAAATAAACCACTTGGGCAGGAACTTTTCCACCATGCTCAGGGTTCCCAAGCTGTGAATTTACAAAGACTGAAACACTCTCAGGAGTTCACTGGTATTTAGAACCCGTACATCGCAGCAAGGAATCTTTGAAATTTCCATGGCTCTGTAAATGACTATAAAGATACAGGTTAATTTTTTTAATGCTTGGTGCTTTTGACTCACTTTATGGATTAAGAATCTCCAAGTAGTTAGAGAGGAGTGTTTCAGCTGCTAAGAAAAAAAATAATTGATTTTTCCTGTTGTCAGGCTTTCTTTTATTGATTGGCAGCTTAACATTTATCAGCTTGAACAGCTTATGGCTTGCCATTTTGTGAAGTGATATTTCAGAGGTCAAGCTAATGTGCCAAGTGGTTTTGTTTGCATTTCTAAAACTGATCCTTTCTGGGCCATCATTATCTGCTTTTACCTGCTTTTGGAGCTCAGAATGTAATACACAAAGTGAAAAGTAATTATGAAAATCTCCTCTTACAGCCTTTATCCAGAATTTCTGAATGAGAATTTATTTTTAAAAAGGTAGCAAGTGCTATGATGACATTTCTTTCGGGGTTTTTTGCTGTTTCCTTCTTACCTGAATCACCAGCAGCCTTGAAAAATGAACATGACCATCAAGTAAGCAATTTTTTTTAATCACCCCAAGAGCCAAACATAACAGTATTCCAGAAATGAAAGATTTTATTTATAACGTGTTTGTACTGATCACATGCCAAAATCTTACACTTTTTTATGTGTTGTCAAAATTTATCAAGCTGTTTCCCTAGGGAATTTTGCCATTTTTCTGTGTCATTGGCTGGGAAGTAGCCAAGTAGAAACACTGTATTATGGTATAATTTTAAGAACTTAAAGACAAGGGAAAAAAGGATAAATAAACGTTCAAGAACAAAGAAAGCTGTAATACCAACACCATGGACATCACAACTTATTCCCACAGTGTTAACAGTGTTCTACCTTGCAATATTTGATACACACTAACCCACTAATCCATATTCCTTCTCAACAAAGAGCTTCTGAAATAGTTTAAATTGAATATATGTGTGCTACTTAACAACTAGCATTTCTTAGCATTGACAATTTTTAAAAATACTTGATAACATTGTGCAATCTCTGGCATTGTTGTACAAAGAAAGCCTCGGCTGTTTCCTGTGACTCTATACTTGTAATTATATTTTCATTAAACTGAGTTGTCTGTCAGCTTCTGATTTCACAAGTTGTTTTCATGTTGCAGCTGAATACTTGCTAAACCACCATCAAGGATTGACATGCAAAGTCAAAAGACAAATGCCTCATCAACTTGAAATAATGCTCTAGCAAGTCTGCATTTAAAGGGTAAAGAAGTTGTGGAAAAGAAACCAGCAGATAACAAAGGCAGATTTCTTACTGATAGCTAGGATATAGTTAGGATGGCCGGGTTTAATTACCATGTTAATTTTCAGGTGTGGCCAGAATAAAGGAAATTAACAAAGGAAAATAGCAAGTGTACAACTTCTGCAACTGGAATCTGCACTGAATATCCCTTTGGTCACAGTGGAATTAAATGGCCACAGACAGGGCGTATTTGTGGGATGAAAACGGCAAATCAGGGTCATAGCAGTGCTCACAAACTGTCGTGTATGGAAGTCAGGGGTATTTTGTGGGCATATGGCTGACAATTTTGCACACATTTTTTACTTGGAGTTTAGATTGGGAAACCTGGAAACATAAATCTGAATTAATTGTTTAAAGTATCAATATAACTTAACTCTCGTGTATCTCCAGTGAGGAAAGTTGAGATTTTTTCTGCATTTAGATGACATCCATTCAACTTCAGTGTGTTTTATTTATGCATGACCTAAAGACCCAAATCTGTTGTTAATTCAATGAATGTTCCTGTTTCTATTTCATAGATAAGCTCTTAGAAAATCTTTAGTACCTTAGTAGGTTTGCCACTTTCACCACTCCAAGTGGAAGTGGGGATGTTTACTAAAAAGCACTATTACACATCCTGGGTGGGTTACAATGCAACCAGTACTCCTCAGGGTAGGTTTAATATCTGATCAGGAAGATGATTTGAGTGAAGAGAACTTACTGCTTTTATTTTAAACCCAGATCAGTTCACAAAAGAAGGTTCCTTCACTAAACTGAGAAGTTGGTAATCTGGATGAGTGGATGAGGGGCAGAGGGAAGAAAAGATAGCAGGATGCTTGGCGGGAGATATTTCATTTGAATCTTTGGCAACTGGAACAGTCTGGCCACTTGTGGTCCTACTTAAAATAATAGCTATAGTTTACAGGCAGTATTTTAAATAAATGGAAATTTGATTTAGATTGTCTCCAGTACTATGGGATAAAACTGCTCTGTTGCCTGTTTAAAAAAAAAAAAAGAAATTAGTTCTTAAGTGACACTGTAATCAAATAACAACAAAATTGCCTTTCGGGCTGTAAGTCCAAGGGAACATGTGTTTTGTAAAGTACCTGGTATGATGGTTCTTGTGCCAGGCAGAAGTTCCTGTGTGCAACTACAAAATAATCAATGAATGCTTGCAATTTCCTCTCTCCACTTTAACATGCTACTTTAATGCTAAAACTACTGGGATGAGGATTAAGGATAATTATCTCATTGCCCTTATAATAATAGAAAAGATCTTTTATTTCCCCTTTCTTTACCTTAAATAACAGAAAGTCAGAGGTTTTCACGCTTTTTCCCTCCACCTCTTAGGAAACGGATCTCATGACCTTTAACATCTCAATGCACCGCTCTTGGTGGCGGGAACACGGGCCTGGCTGCATACGAAGGGTGGTGCGTCCTTCTTCTCCTGGCATCCTAGAGGATTACTCCTACGTCTCCGTGACAGGCTGCATCATTGATTTCCAGTACCTAGAGGTCATTCACAGCGCTATCCAAATACTCCTCTCTGTAAGTTCACATTTCTTTTCGTACTGGGATTCCATCAGTCCTTTCACACAGAGCCTGCTGCTGTTGCATGTCCTGGAAAGGGGATGTAGTGGCTGATGGATGGCTGCAGAGATTTTAAATTGTGTTTTGAATTAGAGAATTATATACACATTATTAAAATGTGCACTGTTCTTTTCTTTCGTTATATCTCTTAAAGCTCTATACAGACATGGTCCCTATTCTGACCATTGCTGGGATAGGTGGAAATTAACTCATGTCCTTGGCTCTCATGCACTGAGGCATGTAAAGCAAAGAAGAGCAGACTTGTCCAAAATTAATTTGCCTCAACCTCTCCGAAGTTCACAATCAATGACGCCATTTATTCAGCCCTGATTGTAAATATATTTTACATGATACGTAGCTAAGTTTCTTCCCAGACTGAGCTATGGATTACTCCTTGGAAAAGGTCAGAAAAGTATTAGGAATTAAAGCATTTATAGGAACATATGTGTTTATATTTCACTATGTTATTTTTTCCCTCCTTGAACTCTGCATACATAGGCAGAATACTTTCTCCACGGTCCACATTTGTTGCAACACCAGTCAAAAAATGCAATACAGTTATGAGGAGTTGTTATAAAAGCCTGGAGTGCAGGGAAGTGCTGAGCCTCTATAAGTTGTTTTAATAGCAACAGCCCAGTCTTGGCCATAGTTTCTCCTCAGTCTACTGGCTGCTTCTGCTTGTGACTAACAGGTTGCTTGACATGAGCTGTGTGTGATGTCCTAGATGTGGTACCTCTTTCTGTTCATAGCTGTGCGTAGTGCATTGCAACTGGCTGACCCCAAGTGGTTGCACACACGATGGATCACCCCAGACGTCCAGACCTATTTTGAGAACATAGATGCTTGTGGCTCATGGTCCTAACCATGGCCACCAGGGCTTGTTAGACAGTGGGAGAGGAGGTGCAGTCTGCAGTACACACCGTCTAGTCAGGTGAGCTACCTGGTCTGATCAGAAGGGATGCATATTGCTGCTCTCTCTGTTCAGTACTTCAAGCTGTTTTACTAAACAGCTGGTGCATACTACCACTTGCAAAGTAAAAGGGATCTTCAGAAGAAATCTCACACATTAGTTTAAAATAATTTCAAAATTTTAAGTTTTGCATTTTTTCATCATAAGTACCTTTCTCTTTAAAAAAAAAAAAGAAATCAGTATGTGTGGTTACAGCTATCATTCTGTCCAACTGTCTGAAAGTTCAAGATAATTCCTCTGCAGTACTAAATTCCTTTTGTAAGATTCCAAGTGCTTTTTCCTTGCCACTACTTTTAGTCAACCTCAGATAAACTTGTACATCTGTGTTTAATGAACTTGCACTTGATGATCCAGGTCTGAATTAGTGCACTTGGTTTGCACACCAGTGACATCACCTGCACCTACACAAGATATGTGTCATCCTGGTCTATCGGCTGCTCAGGCATCAGTGACATCACAAGCACCTACACAAGCCTTCTGCTACCATCCTTCAGTCAGGCAGCAGAGACTTTAAGTCAGGATCTTTTCTAGTGAAGAAAAAATTACTTCTCTTGTGGCCCAGCCCTGTGTATGCCAACATAAATTGTAATATTACTGTAGAAGTGGGCCTTCCAGAAGAATTCTGCACATTCAGGCTTAACTGAATGCACCTTCCTTATTTTTGTGGGGCCCTGATGCTCAAAGCAGGTTGCTTCTCCCAAGAGGTCATTTGCAGCAGATTTCCCTCACAATGCAGTGTCATTCACTCTGCATCAGTGAGCCTGTACAAAGGATAATGAAGTGAGGTTGGTTTAAAAGGAGAAAACCATAAATATTTTAAACACGTCCTCACCTCTATAAGAAAAATGTATGTGTTAAAATTTCTTCTAGTATTTTTTGTGATTATCAACAAATTTAGAATTTGATGGAAATACAGCCAGTTATTCATCACAGTTATTCATCATGTTTTCTACTGCACTTATCAGTGCAGTACAGTTCTGTCAAATGACAGGAAAGCAAATATTAATATTGGAATAATAGAATAAATGCAATTAGTATATACAAACTAAACAAATATGAAAACCAAAAAATATAGAGATTCTGTAGTAATTATAAAATGTAAGTTATAACTGGCCTTCCCTTTCTGAAGAAGTGACTGATTGCCATTCTGGATTAAATAAAAATTCAAATTTTTAATTATATTGAAAATTCAAAATGTGCCAGGAACTTCGAAGGCATAATGGTGAATTAAATAGTTGCCAGTTTCAAATACTGCTTTGATTGACATACGCAATGCTAAAATTAAAATACTGTGGGCAAAGTATGGTTTTCCTCCAATTTTACTATCTTGTTATCCTGTCTGTGACATGTTATGATTAACATACCATAAGTCTGTACTTCAAATAATTTGCAATTTCCTCCCTGTTTCTGAGTGCTATTGACTTGAAGAAGTTCCCATCCATTTTGGATGCATAACTGCTTTCCTAATCGGGGTACCAATTTCAGTTGGTAGTTAAAAGGTCATTTAGGTTGCCTTTTCAAAGGACTGAGGAACTGTAGCTCATAAGATCATTCTTTTTACCTTTTCCTAGTAGCTAGTCCCAAAAGTAGACTATTCCTTTTTGGACCTTATGACCTACTTAATTTTCATAACATTTTTATGTAGCAGTAGTAGCGCAACAAACCATTTTACAGTGTAACAAAAAACTTTATTGGCATAACAAATCATTTTCTCATGCTAACCCTTGTCCAAATGACTGGGAATGCAAACACTTCCATTTGTTAGGGAGTTAGAGCCTCTGAAAGAAGAAATACTTCCAGGGATAAGTATTGGATACCTGTCGAGATACATAACTCTCTAGAAGCATTTTTGAAAGGTGACTTTTTTTTTTTTTT
>VZRN01004397.1:838644-919631 GCA_013397935.1 Dasyornis broadbenti
TTTTTTTTGAACTGGTATAAAGGTTTTTATATGCACAGAATGCTACAGCTGTGACTATGTTAAACCCTGCTTCAGGGAATAGGTTTGACTGTCATTTATTTAATTTTAACACAGTAAAGCTATTTTTGTATCTCCTTTATAGTTGTTTCTAAAAAAATTGTTTTTACTGGGGAAACAGTAACTTTGTATCTCATCCTGATTCTGAGTGGCTATTTAAGTGATAGTTGAAGATATTACACAGTTCTTTAAGTTGGGGAACAATCAAGAGAAGTATGAGAGAATATGATCCAATTAATAGTGAAGAAGAATTGTATTCAAATTTTGTGTTTAAAATCTATATTTATTTGATGTAGGGCATAATGTATATATTATTTTGACAAATAAATTCTTCTGCACAGCACCTTTAAAATGCAAGGCAGATCATCATTACTGAAACCTCAGTTATCAGAGAAAAAATTAATTATACAGTCAAAATGGTGACATCTTAGCATCTTTGAGAAAGACCCTTCCTACAATTTTTGTTGTTATTTGAAAATAGATAATGCACACTGAGAGTATTAAATGCCGGGTACACAGTGGCTTCAATAGCCTGAGCTTTAAAAAGTTCTCCAAGTTATTGCAGAGAGATTTGTATTAGGCCCAGAGCGTAACATGACATTAACACTGTGCAGCAGAAACCCCCAAGCCAGGGTCCACTGTGCTAACTCTGGAGTTAGAGGCTGTATAACTTCATCAGTGCTGAAGAAGCAAAATTAATAGATTTTGGCAGAGCAATGGGCTGACACAACTAGAGCTTCTGGGCCAGGAGATGTTACTTTCTCATAAATCTGCATGTCACAAGGTGAAATTACCTTTCCACCTGTTCTCATCATGGTACAGGATAACTTAAAATCTAGACCACTGAAGGAAGGGAGGAAGCAAAGAAGCTGAAAATCCTAAGCCTAAAAACACACATAACATGGAAGCCCTTCAGCATGTTGATGCTGACCAAATTCAGGATATTTTGAAGGAAGCTACTGCTTTACTTAGAGAGGTCCATCTGTTGCCTCTCATAAATGTCAATTATTGTAACCCTCAGGCTGCTGGCTGGATCTACAGAGGAGGAACAGTCATAAAAAAAACTCCCAAACCCTCTCTTGCAGAGTTATCTATAAATCCAGACAAAGATGTGATATAGGGAGATTAAGAAAATTGAAATTTTTCCATAGTGAAGTAAAAAGCAGTGAGCATACCTGCCTAAGGTAAAGTTATCAATGGGGAATAGCTTATCACATACACTACCAAGCACAAAACATACATTAAAATATAAAAATACATTACTTTCTACAGAATATAATGAAGTTGTAATATCAGAAGTATAATTAAAAACATTCCTGGTAGCCAAACTGGGAACTGGATCCTGTGGTCACTGTGAGCAGAGCCACTATCTGCTATAGGGTATGTCCCAAAAAGATGTCTTCCAGTGCTTCTTTCAACTCATGAATTTATAAATGTTGTACCCTTTCCCTAGGAGGCAACAGGTTTCTAAAGCAGCTTTCAATGTAGTGTCTGAACGCTCAGTAACGTCTACCACTAGTAGAAAAATTGCAACCTCTGTATCACAAAATCACACAAGGGTTGAGGTGGGAAGTGGCCTCTGGAGATCATCTGAGCTAACCCCCCTCACACTTAGCTGGGCCCACCTAGAGCAGCCTTCCCAGGACTGTGTCCCAACAGCTTTTGAATATCTCCAAGGAAGAGACTCCACAATCTGTCTGGGCAACCTGGGCCTGGACTTGACAACCCTCACACTGAGAAAGCGTTTTCTGGTGCTCAGAGGGAACCTCCTGTGTTCCAGGTTGTACCCATTGCCCCTGGTCCTGGCACCAGGCACCACTGAGAAGCGCCTGGTTCCACCCTCCTTAGCCCCTCCATTCAAGAGCCAGACCCAGGGCTGCAGGTGAGGCCTCACGAGTGCTGAGCAGAGGGGCAGCATCACCTCCCTTCACCTGCTGGCAGCACTTTGCCTAAATGCGGTCCAGGGTATCATGGCCTTCTATGAGACAAGGGCACAGCGCTGACAGGTTTTCAGCCTGACCTTCACCATGACCCCCAAGTCTTTTTGTGCCGAAATGCTTTCCCCAAACTGGGTCACCCCTACCACAGCTCAGTGCATGAGGTTGTTCTTCCCAAGGTGCAGGACTTCACACTTCCCCTTGTTGAACTTCATGAGGTATGTTATGCTGAAAAAAAAAAAATTCAATTTCTAGTTCTTATCTCGTTTTCTATAAAAATGGTCCCTACCTGCCCAAAAGATTCATAATAATTGATATAAATTTATGCTTAACACTTTAAAAAATCTACTTGTTAGTATTCTTAGACTTAAGAATGTCATCCATACATTTGCAGGATTCTACTGTTTTAATTAACCAGGTGTGATGATTTTAAATATTTTGAGTTTTCATTATTATTCATAATAATACAATCATCTGTGTCATCTGTGTCATAAAAATCATTGCATCCTCTTGTTTGTGAGGAAGCTATTCCTCTTACATTTTCCACACAGTTCTCTGATGTTCTTAATCTCTGTTCTTCTCTCCAGTATACACAAGCAACACATCCATAGGGAAATGAAAAGCAAGGATCTGACTTAATTTCTGAATATCTGTCACCAGTCAGTGCCTCATACTGACTCCATGCAATTGTCTTGCTTTGTGAATTATTTCTGCCCTGTTGTCTTCAAAGAATCTGCCAAATGTTGATTATTTGATGTAAGAATTAGTTATGACATTTGGTAGACTTAAGTGCTTTTTTTCATCAGAAAAAATTAGAATTTAATTTTAAAGATATTTAGCACAACAAACATTAAAATGGAGGTTATGAGTCTTGTGTAAATAATTGATCAAAGGGAAACACTGTGACTACTGAGCTATAGAGAGACTGAGATCATGGGCAGTGCGGGAGTGGCTTAATGTATTTCAGATCATTGACCAAACTTTTACTACTGACCCATAAATTTGAATGCTTTTTGGGTTAATTTGGATGGCTCTTCCTCTATCCCTGGTGTTAAGATTACCTTCTCTATGCCATTGGGAAAGCTCCAGGAATTGCTCCAAAAGAGGTTGCAGAGCAGCTTTTGCCCCTGCCTTCAGTCAGCCAGAGCTGCAGTTTGGTTCGTATTCATTTAAATGTAACAAAAGGTCTAATGATATCAATATATAATGTGGCTCCTCTGGGAAACTGCAGCTGCCCCTTTTTTCCCATTAGTTATGGCCCTGCTATTTTTATAATTGGACAGAAAAGGATGCTAGGAAGCATATCATGTATGTTGTTCTCCAAAGAAAATCCCTGTAGGGGCTGACACCAGTGCTCAGGCAGGTTCCTTGCTCTCTTTCCATTTCCTCGAGTGACATGTGATTGATTAAGAAAGCCAGTCAACATCAGCATGTGATAGAAAAGTATGAGGTAATTTAGAGTTTAGGGCTACAGGAATGGCACATGAGTAAAATATAGCTGTCCTGAAGGTATTCCATATTTTCTTTAATTTTATTTTGCACTCTTTCCACATTTTTTGTTTAGAAAACAGTTAATGTCTTCTTTTTCATAATAAAAAATTGCACAAGTGGTGCAGAAAATTAACTTTTCTCATTGTCTGCAGCTGAACTTCAACATTACTCAAAAAAAGGGTATGAAACATATGCCCCTTCTTCATCACAACCATCATCATAATCATTATCATCACAGCAATAATAAAGCCAAAAATAGCCAGAAACACTGTCTCTTGGTCATCTGAACAGAGAGTTAAGGTGAGCTGTTGGCTTCTTACAGATTTATTAATAAGTTTGGTGAGATCACAAGAGTATTGAAAATCAGAATAATTTTTCCAGCTTGAGCAATGTTACAGAGGAGTTGTATTTCTGATTCTGTTGTAGTTGTGTCATTGTGTTTGTGTCATAATCCATGCCTTGTGTAATTCCTCCACTGCTTGTAGTATTGGTGCAGGAATGCAAACAGCCCACTTCACCTTTGCCATTAACAAGCCTTCAGTGTTAAAAAAATACAGTCAAGAGAAAGAAAAATAGTGGGAGACCGTATCTGCACTAACATTCTATAAATGGCTTGTCCTTTCTTGTTAAATTTAGTTAGACCTCATTATTCATGGTAGTGTGTAGGTAGTAAAGTACACAAGTATATTTGTCTAATTACCAGTCTGGGTCAATAAATCAACTATGTGGGACAGGATCAAGATAACTCTGTGGTTTTTCATCTCAGTTGTCAGTCCAGGGACATCTGCTTTTACAGCAGCTCATTTAAAAGGAACTGAAAACACTGATATTATAGCTATTTGCATTCATGTTCATTCTATAACTGTTACAATATGGATTTGTGAAAAAGACTTCGCCAACTTCTGCACCAGAGCTGGCTGAGATTGAGGGGGTAGGAGACAACAGTTCAGGCATTAGCAACACAGTAGTGCCCTCACCTTGACAGTTAATCTACATGAGAACTTCATTGTTCTAGATATTTTGTAGTACTTGATATAGAGTTGTTTGCCATTTTGCATGAAAATTACTGTGACAGTTTTTCTATTATCAAAAATGTTAGTGAAATTCTGTACAGGAATTCTGAAATACTTTTATTTATACAGAAGTATTTATAATAAAAATAAAACTCAATTGTTTATTTTAATTTTTATGGAGTTCATAACCTCTGCCTATAATTGCCACGCCCATGGCAGAAACAGTGTAATAGACTAAATATCTGCAACTTAGTTACTGGAATTCTCAGATACATACTTTCATTCTGATTCATTTCCCTCCTTTAACTTAATTTCTGAAGTTAACCTTAACTAGCAGTGAGCAGGGAAGTGCAGCAGCCCAGTGCACAGTAAACTCAGTGATCGCAGGTTCCAATACAAGTGAGCATCTCTTCAAATAAGCAGGAGAGTTGATGAAAGAGGTAAAGACAGTTTAAAGTGCCTCAGCAAACTAGTATGCCTACGTGCTATCTTCAGAGCTGAGCAGAATGCTGAATGTTGCACTAGGAATTTGGAAATGATAAGAGAATAAAGTGAAAAGTATAACAGAGATTGTCAATCTAAACATTTCTTAAGAGAACGTGGAAATCAAACATTTTTCATTAGGAAAAGTGAAAGCAATATTTGTTTTGAACTTTAGGGATATTTTCTTGACCGTAATGTTAGAAGCCATTAACTCTTTGACGAGCTATTGGGACACCAAAGATCCTGGAAATTCAAAAAACCAGAGCGTGTTGTTCCCTAGGATATTTGTCTTCATGCCTCTCAGGACACTCATGAGCTTTCAGCAGCCTCTGTGGTAATCAGTGCATGATAGTTTACTCAGAAGGTGGAATAAAATTTGTACCTTTCTGCCAAGCTGCAATTCAGTGTGAAGAGCTCTGCTGCATTGCCAGGAGTGTGCTACATCAGGTCTGCTCCAGCTGTGAAGTTGATAAACCAGCCAAGGAAATTAACTCCTTCTCTAGGCTGAGTTCACATGGTTATTGACAGCTCTGGATAGGCTTGACTTTGCTGCATTTTTTATTATTTCCAAAGAACACAGTTCTCTAATTGATTTTTACATGCAGATATGATTCTGAGAAATGAAAAGGTATTTTACTATTTTACTGATTCCTTAATCTTCACATGCAGTGTAAGAGACACAGGCAAACCAGAGGTGAGCCTCCCACTGCAGTCTTGCTGAGCCTAACAGCAACAGATGTGTGCTCACCCATACTCAGCAGGATTGTTCTTCCTACTGTAGTTGATACCCACGTGCCCAGACTTTCTTATATGGGGGGAAAATATCCACTGATTAAAACCCATCTCTGTGTGAGCTTCCACTGACAGGACATTTTTCTTTTAATCATGTACTAAATCCACAGCCTAGCTCTTCCATTAAAATTTGTTGCCTGAATGTGACCTGACTGCAGAAAGAGTTCTTCTTTTCTCTCAAACACAGTCCCCAGTGATGTGCAATGCACTCTGGTTTTTTCCTAGGGAAATAGGAGAAGCCAGGGGAGGGATTTCACTGAACAGGCAGTGAAGCAACCCATACTCCTCAACATTTGAGGAAATTATTTGATTTTCACTGAGGAAGGAAGTCAAGGTGCACATGTGCTCCTTTCAGAACTACTCACAGAAAGACAGACCAGGTTTTCTATATATCTAAATATATCTAAATATCTATATATCTAAACATATTTTGATATAGGAAGATTGCAGTGCAGAGTAAGTTTCAAAAGCCCTGTATTCTGCAAATGTTGCCTTCATAGCTTTTGTAGCAAAATTTTTGGGCCCAAGTTCTCTAATACATCTACTCATCTTGTGACCATTCTTTGTTCACTGTCTAGTATTATGGAAACTGTTAAAAAATGTGACTGTTTTTTTTTTTTTAATATATTCTTCAAAGCAGAGCAGAGAATCCCATCAGAATGTGTGAGCTCTAGCCCACGATGTGTTTTCCCATGTTGCACCCATGATGGTGACATGTTTGGCTACAGGGCACGGTGGACTTGTTCAGGGGCTGTGCCATCCTTTGCTATAAATACTTATCTCCTATCAGCTCTCTGATGGAAGGTGCTGGGCATGGAAACAGCCCAGTTCTTGCAAAATCCTTGGACACATTGCGCAGGGAAAAGCACTGATCTGCAGTAGTGATGCCAGCGTCGTTCTTCTGCTGCTTCTGAGCCTGCTAAGGGAAATGGCTGCCACAACTCTCCATTCACAGATTAGGTGTGTGAATAGCTCCATGGGGTAGGAAGGAAAGCAGGGAGGGATTATAGCCCACGAAACAAGGTACCAGAGAGCAGAGTTTGGGTGCCACTGCAATATTCCAAGAAAGACTAATAAAAAGTTTGTACATGAATGCAGTCAGGATGCGTGTTGATAAATACTTCAGAAATGATGCTTTGCAATATCACAGTAATAATTTACACTGTTACATCATGAATTTGCCCTTTTTTCAGTTTGTATTTCTCAGTGGTTGTCTGGCTTGCCTAAGAGGGAAAGCACTTTTAATACACTTTTACAGAACAAAAGAAGTGAGTCTTGTCATGAAAAGAAAAGCAACAAACACAGATGAAAAGGACACGTGTGACGTTGTGTCTAGGAATAAGTAACTAAGGATTTTTGTATTCTCTGAAGGTTGAGAATAGGTAGAGACTGAGTGAAATGGATACTTGAGGAATGTCTTTGCTGTGGTTTGATTATTATCTGTATAGGTAAGATGGCTAGTGGCCTTAAAAGGGAGACTGATGTAAATTGCTTTCAGTTTGTAAGTTTTTATCTGGTGTCAGTAACTATTCCAAAAGAACAAAATCATTGTAAAGTAGAAGCCTGAGAAGCAAATTTCATTTCTTGCCACCCATGTATAAGGCTTCAGTGGAAACAATTGTCCCCAGGGTAGGAGAAGAATGATGAATAATGGTGTTGTTCCATAATTCCGATATTAGTCTGAAGATGATAATTGAATAAATCAGGTGTTGCGAAAGACACCTGCTGGATCTGTCTGAATCTATGCTGTAAGTAAAGATTTTTCAAGAAATCATTCCTAGTGATGTGGAACTTTTCTAGCTTAGCTTTCCATTACCTTCTATGTAAATTAATGCTATGCAGATTAATTGATAATCATTGTGAATGACAGTAAAAAGTGGTAGGTAATTAAACAGCCTCTTAAAAGAACATTATCATTTCCATTTTTACTTGTGATTTATTTAATTTATTTTTGTCTTGTTTATTAACTTATAGTGCACCTGATATTATATTTTAATAGGAAATTGAATATAAAAATCAGCATAGAAAACTAAAGTAACATCCTGGTCAATTAAACCAGACAGCTTGAGTGTTTATTCAAGTAATATACTGATTTCCAGAAAGAGTTTTCAAGACTGAAGTCCTGTGGGTGTTTGAAATATCCTCTCCATTGCCTGGAGGTTTTTCTTACAAATTTCATCTTCTTGGTAGCTTTTACCACTAATGGCCAGGGATTGCCAAGTTCCCTCTCCCTGGATACTAAATTTTTACTTAGGCAAGGAGCAGTGAACTGGAAAAACCCAAGTGTTTCATTATTACCTCTTCTCCCATTCCTCTTCCTGGGACCATGATTCTACCAGTAACCTCACATAAAGATGCTCTCCTTAAACCAGCCTACAGAGGAGCTGAGTCTAGAACACAACTGGACTGCAAGATTTGCATTTCTTTTACTTTTCCACTTTTTGTTTATTTTCTATACAACTTGTTCAGTGAAATCTGGCTTAACTATGAAGAAAGCCATCTTTTCCTTCATGCCATGACTCTGTCATTGCTTTAGGCAGCTGAAATGAACTTTCTGCATGTTTTGTTATGGGTACAAATGACCAAGGGTGGGAGTGAGTTACGGAAAGCCATGCCGTACTGGGATTTCCCACCACTGACCTCACACATAAGAGGCTGTGCTAGAAGGAGTAGTTGCATTTTATTGGTTCTGCTGTTGATTTCTGTCTTCTTTTGCATGTGTTTGTCTTGTTTGGCCTGAAAAAGGTCTTAGACCTAATAAGCAATAACAGCTACCACAGACTGCTTCACCTAACTTGCTACAGAAAGCAACTTCAATGCCATTCCTTAAACTTTCAAATGAAGAGGATTACTTCTTAAAAAAGAGAAAGCACACAGGTTTGCTAAGGTAATTGACTTCAGTTTCCTCAATAAACATACATCAAAGTTCCCTTTCCCACCCAAAATTCAGAGCAGCATCTGGGACTATGGATATGTCATGTTCCATGGTCCGTACAGAGTGTCATAGATTCTTAGGTTCATAGAGTCATGGAATGGTTTGGGTTGGAAGGGACTTTATAGGGCATCTAATTCCCACTTTCCTGACATGGACAAGGAATACCTGCCAAGTTCAGCGCACATTTGAAGCTTCCCCAGTATTGTGGAAGGCAATGAGTTTACTGCCCATATCAACAGGAAATGAACCATCAATGTAATTCTTGACCAAAACCAAACTATTAAAAAAAAAAAAGAAAATTATCTGTGCTCTATTTGTTATTTTTAGAGCATGCTCATTTGTGGACTCAACCTGCAGCCTCATTTAAACACACTTCAGTCTTCAAAACTGAGAGTCTTGTTATCTGTGCCATCGTGTTATTCCCTGGTAATGTGGACAGTATCAGCCTCCTGCTACCAAGCTTTAACAAGTAATACAACTCAATCATTGTCAGTAGGCAATTTGGGACAGGTCCTTCCAACTGGAAAGCTTAATAGATATAATTATCAAAATTAGTGACTATCTTGAGAAATTTTCCTATTACAAGATTCTTTTTTGTCTTAGTTTTTTTATTTTCTTGTGCAAATTCTACATAATGATGTAAAGATGGTACTTTAATCAGGGCTTGTTGTATCAGACAGTTTGTCCGCTTTTTCTAAGCATGGAATTTTTCTAATGCAAGCTAGAATATTAATATAAAATTATATTGGTATGGTACATTGTGTAATTATCTTAATATTATCATGAGATGTAATTAATAATAGTAATAATATAAGTCTCCCTAGCAATCTTATCTAACTACAATATGATTGAAGTCATTAGAGGCCTAGGGAAAAGTACAAAAGACTTAAGAATATTTTTAATCTGCACATTTTTCCACAGGCAGGTAAAACGGATTATGAAAGTCCTAAAAAGAGTAGTTTGCGATTCTCCTCCAGTGTTCTGCTTTTTGCAGGATGTCCCCATGCTTACAACACACTCAATGTGCATTACAGAATTGCAATAGTGTCATGGTTTGAGCCTGGCCAAATGCCAGGTACCCCCAAATGAACACACTCACACCCAGGGCTCATGAGTTGAGATGAGGAAACCCGGGAGAAGACGCACTCAAATGGGCAAAACAGGACTACCTTAGGTTGCAAAGTGATCTAATTTATTACTAACAGAGTCAGAGGAGTAAATGAGAGGTAAAATAAACCCTTCAAGGCCACCGTTTCTCCGCTCACTCCCCTCCCTCCTTCCCAGCAGCTGCACAAGGGAACAAGGTATGGGGGGGGGGTTAGGTCAGTTCATTACCCAGATCTTCTTCCCCTGCCTGGGGAGAGGCTCTTTTCCTCTGCGTAGCCATGGGTCTCACCGTCGGCAGCCCGCCCGACACTGCTACAGTGACGCTGGTCCCCACACAGGCAAGCAGTCTCCCCAAAACTGCTACGGCGTGGGGTCCATCTTCCACGGGGTACAGACCTCTGAGCCGGGCCGTTTCCATCTCGGGAGCAAGGCTTCTTCTCTTTACCGGACTTCTGCTGGGCCTCTCTCTCTCTCTCTCTCTCAGGCACCCACCCACTCCATGTGGGACACTCAGTTCAGTCTCAGGGTGCAAGTCAAGGCCTGTTTCTCCACTAGGACTCCCTCTGGACCACGGCCACTTTCAGGGTATCCACTTGCTTTGGCATGGGAGAGTGGATCTCAGCATTTCCCGTGGGCCCCCATGGGCTGCAGGGGCACCCCCTGCTTCACCATGGGCCTCACCACGGCCTGCAGAGGCTGCAGAGCTCCGGCGCCTGGAGCTCCCCCTCCCTCTCCTTCTCCACTGACCTTGGTCTCTCCATGTTGTTTTCCCTCACATACTCTCACCTACTCCTCCTCCTCTGGCTAAGACAAAGTGTGTGCACCCATTGTTTTGATTTCGTCTTAAATATGTTTTTCACAGAGGCGTAACCAACATCTCTAATTGGCCCAGGCTTGGCCAGCAGCATGTCCATCACCTCAGAGCTGGACATGGTGAAGGCTTCGAGAAGCTTCACCGAGGAGCCATCTTTGTGGCCCCCCCCCACTAGAAAAACCTGGGCCAAGCTAAACCACGACAAATAGCCCTGTCTGGGCTGATGAACCCAATAGGGCCAGAAAACGAGTTTGAGCATCATTCTTTATTACCCATTGTGTGTGCATGTTAGTATCATCTTTTTCATGGAGTCATAAATTATCCTGAGTTGGAAAGGACCCACAAGGAGCATCAAGTCCAATTACTGGCCCTTCACAGGACTACCCCAAGAATCACACCATGTGCCCAAAAGCGTTGTCCCAATATGTCTGGAATTCTGGTAGGCTTGGGTCTGTGACTACTTCCCTGATCAGCCTGTTCCAGTGCCCAGCCACCCTCTGGGTGAAGAACCTTTCCCTAGTATCCAGCCTTGGGTCCTGTCACTGGTCACCACAGAGAAGAGATCAGTGTCTGCCCCTCCACTTCATGTTGTAAGGAAGCTGTAGATCTCCCAGGTCTTCCCTCATTCTCTTCTTCTCCAGGCTGAACAAGCCAAGTGACCTCAGCTGCTCCTCATACATCCTCCCTTATAGGCTGTCCCCATCTTCATAGCCCTCTTTTGGATGTTCTCTAATAGCTTTATGCCTTTCTTATATTATGGCATTCTTAACTGTGGTCCTGCACACAGGGCCAGAGGTGAGGCCAGACAAACACAGAGCACAGGACAATCTCCTCCCTCGCCCGGCAGGTGATGCTGTGCCTGATGCCCCCCAGGACACACTTGGCCCTCCTATCAGCCAGGGCACTGCTGACTCATGTTCAGCTTGCCATCAACCAGGATCCCCAGGTCTCTTTCCATGGCACTGCTCTCCAGCCTCTCATTCCCAGTCTGTCTGTATATCCAGGATTACCCCATCCCAGGTGCAGAATCCAGTACTTTCCCTTGCTGAATTTCATATGGTTGGTGATTGCCCAGTCCTCTGATTTGTCAAGGTCTCTCTGCAGGGCCTCCCTGCCCTGGAGGGAATCAACAGCTGCCATGTAGTCCATGGAAGCAAGAATGCTGTGGAGTTTCTTTGCTTGGGTATTCTGTGATTCACCATCACAAGTGGGACATTTCCAAGGTGTTTGTGCCTGATGCAGTCACAAAAAACTGTTTAGGGTTTGGGACTGCGTTGGTCTTCTCTGTTTCCTCTTCCCTTGTTTTCCACACTGCGTGTCTGGTTTTCATTGTCCAGTACAATGAGGCTGCATTGGCCAGTTATGAGATTACACACAGCCCCACATTAACGACAATTCATACTTCACCTCCAGGAATTCCTGAGGAAATGTGCTCAATTTCAGAGGAACATGACTGCCTGGTACTATGCCTGCAAATTCATACAAACTCTTCAGCTCCTTTACCAAACATGGGGGTGATGTCCAATTTACTCTTGTAATACAGTGCCTGAAAGAGTCGGGTGTTTGCTTTTGGTTTTAAACCTTTCAGAAATTCTTCTTACTTTAATAGTTTGTGGGTTTTGTCCACAGACAATGGATATACAACTCCATAGGAAGTCTGTAGGCAAAAAGGATAAATAAGGTTGTAATCTCTCAGGTGCTTGTTTTTCATTATGCGAAATTGGCAGATTCTCATACCTCAGGGCTAAGACTATTTTATAGCCACTGGTGTTTTCTCTTTTAGTCTGTTAGTCTCAGTCTAGAGGTGCTGCTTGAAAATGGCTGATGGGGATTTTTCATTTTCATTGGGGAGTCATGCATTTTTATTAAAATATTGTAAACTAGCACCACTAAAACACAACACCATTTTCACCGGAAATAATTACAATAAAATAAATGGAAATATACAGTTGTAAAGCTGATGCAAGTGGAAAAAAAAAAGTCCCTAGGTGGTCATTGATAAAGAATTTATGTAGGAAACAATGAATATGGATAAGATTGCCTAGACTTTGCAGTTTCCAGGATTCTCACATATTTCCTAGCAACTTTATTGAACTTACGGCACTCATTGCAATAAACAGTGTGTTTCTATACACTCAATTCTTTGTAGGATTTTACAGAGGGAATGAAAGGAGTATTCCCTCTGGTAAGAAGGAGTGAATCCACATAGCTATGTAGGGTGCCAGATTTTGTGAAAGACCAAAGGAGTATCATCATGATATATTTATTTTGAATTACATATTTAACTGAATATCAAGTCATATGAGGTAATAACATAATGCAGAAAAACTGCTTTATTCACTTAAAGCTGTCCTAACTTAAATGTATTTTGCAGTTTGAAATGCTTTGAATAGAAATGACAAAGAAAAGTTCTTGATCTATAAACACTTCCAAAGCAGCTGTTTTGCTTTCATGTTAATATTCTCAACCTCCTTCTTGGGGTTGAATGACTTTCAGCAGTAGATGTCAATGTGGGATCTCTATCTTTCGGAGTCTCCTTTAGAGCCTGAATGGTGATTCAAAGACTTCAAGGAGGGAATGAAGACAACTGACAGATGAGGAGACACTGGACTTCTTGGTTCCCTGACATCTGGAAAAATTTTTTCATTGAATGAGGGTGTTTTACAATTGCAGCTATTTCCCTTGAGCAAGTCACCCCAGGTACCACATCATCCCACAAAGCCTGCAGAGAGGTGATAAGAAAACTGGGGACAGACTGCCTGCTCTTAGCCCTGTTTTTCAACCTCAGGGATCAGAACAGGCAAAAACATCCTGTGACTTGGGAGTCTGACCTTGCTCTTGTTGACACCTGCATTGCAGACTGAGTGACAACGACTGTCACATGCACGGCAAACAATTACATTCCTCTGGCTGCTCCTGCTTCAACACCAACACCTGCTCCACAGATTAAGACCCCCCTGATTTACAGAGGAAGACTTTCTGAACATGGTGGAGATTGATGACTTCCATTCAGTGAGAAATTGAAGCACTTTATCATGTAAAGTAAGGGAAAGAGACACAATAAATAGAAATATCCTCAAATTACTTAGAAACTTTGTAACTTACCCTGGTTCAGATGAGTTGGTCTGTTGAGGAAGGTTGTACAGAAATTTTTCAGAGAAGAAAGTGTGAGCTTTGATTTGGCTTTTACTTGAGCAAAATTAAATATGCAAACAAAGCAAATGGGATGTGGGATTATCTGTAGAGCTTTGAAGTGGCAGTTGGAGTGTGTCCATTCTTATGATTCAACATATTCAAAACAATAAAGATAAAAGTAATGCTTTACATGGAACATCATCTGTGCCTTTAGCATATGCAAAGACTTTGCCTTGAAAAGTTTTGCACATTTCCATGGCGAATTAGACCTTTTTTTTCCTTTTTTTTTTTGTCAGATTGCCTTTCATTTGAGGAAACAGAGGCACTTGAAAATGAAAGTACATCTGCACAGTACAGGCTCCCTTTCCCACTGCTTTCATCTCTTATTTTTCTGTTTCTAGTTTGTGGCTGAAATCAGCATTTCAGTTGCTGTCTCAGTATATGATTTTCTGATAAAAAGAACTTTCAACAGCAAATAAACTGAATACTGGGGAACAAGCAGAAAAAACTACAAAAAAACAAGACACATTTAGAGCTGAGCTTGACTGTTTACATCTGTCAGAAATAGCAGACCTTGTCAATTGCCCCAGTTATGAATATGTTAAATTGAAACTCAAAGCCTACACCTGAGCCATATTCATTCTGAACATAAAATAGAGTAATAAAAAGCAAAGTCAGTATTCCTTTTTTGAAACTGTAGAGATGTTTTTGTGGGTTTGCTCTATTTGGTAACAAAACTCCCTACCAGGAGCAAAAATATAGGATGTACATTTATAATACATTGATTTGCCCTTACAGAACACATTTTTGTGAATATAAACTATACAGTATATAGTTTTGTCCTTGAAGAATACATGCACTTCTAATCTGTATGATGCCAGGTCCCTGGGCAATTGCAGTCCTATATTGCCAAGTTCAAATTCTAGGTGCTTCAAGGAGCTCAAGTAGAAATTTGAAAATGAAAAAAGTGTTTTGTAATTGTGTTCCATCAGACAGACAATATACAGGAGCTGGGCTGGTTTACATCAGAATGCATTTGGTTATTCACTACACAATAGACTGAATAATCCTATAAATATTTATGAGTAAACCTCAGAGGATTTACTCTTTCTTCCAGCATGTGGAGATTTTATAATGTGCACCATGTTAGTTCAAAGTAAACCCTAATGTTTTGCTTTCTACTTAATACTTCTAACAGCATGGCTCTGCATCACATATGCCTATTCTCTGGACAGTTACACACAGACAGTATTTTGGGGTGTAATTCAGGAGGAACTAGTCTATGACCACCTAACTCTCAAAGCCAATACATGCAACGTATATTGGAGAGGATGTCAGGTAGAAGCTGCTTTGCACTTCAGCCCAAGGCAGCACCAACTGAGCTCTGGGGATTAGTAGTTTTCAAATGAGCAGTTCAGATTGAGCAATAATCCCAGTGAAAAGTAAAGGAGACAAATAAATAAAATTTAACAAAAAAAAAAANATTAAAAAAAAAAAAAAAAAAAAAAAAAGAGAGAGAATCAAATTAGACTTTATTGGTTGGATTTTTATAGGTACAATGGCTTTAAGAATGCCAGCTGGCAACTCAATGAGCCTTATAGTCTGCAAGGCTGCCCTGTTCCTGAAGTGGATCTTTCATTTGGTTTCTGATATTATCACATGGACTATGCTCAAGTCAAATTTATTAGTAGTATCTTTCAAGTGAGAGTAATTTCAATGCTTCCCTCATTGACCTTACCATGATTCACCTTTATTCATCAAACAGACTGTAATGTACTCTCTTTGTAGAGCAAGACTTTTGCTCCCTTCCCACTTTTCTCTTACCTGTCAACTTTAGACTTTTTTTCATTTGTCAGTTGTTCTGAACTGAGGGGTAAGTCATTGATGTTGCTGTTTTGACATTTCTGTCTTCTGCTCATCAGTCATGTCACTGAAGAGTGGATGTAGGCAAAGACCGTTAGCAGCAGTTTATGCTGAACCTGTGGGAACAGGAAAGCATTCGGTGGATAACCTCGATACGGTTCCTGCAATATCACTCAGTACTGATAGCACGTGCTTATGTTTGTGCTTCATTTCTGATGAGAGTTGGCTTTTACAGCACATCTCTCAGTCACACCAGCTTGTTCTGCTGGGATTCACATCAGGGGGACATCTCCAAGTACACGATCTGGATTCCTTCTGCATGAATCTGAACTGGAGGAGGAACTCCTGAAGGACACATGAGGCATGAGAGCCTGAAACAGGCATTCAGCTGATGGATCAGACCAGAGCCGGTCTAAAAGCTAAAGGCAAACCAAACCAGAAGAACCTGATATGTGTGGAGCTTGGGTATGAGATTGTCAGATCCAACAGTTTGACTATACAGTTCTGTCCCTGTTGGTCTGCACTGCTTGCTAGTGTAGAGACATCCCTGGTCATCATTGTCATTAAGGCTGCCTACCTTTACAAAACATTTTCCACTATCATATAATTCTACCAAATCTGAAACATTCTGCCTAAAATTTTCCCTAGTATGATAATGCCTGAAGCTTAATTAGCTCAGCTATCCAAACTTTTCTGAGAATGAAACTGAGATAAAATGTTCCACCCTATCATCTTGAAAAAAGAAGGAGATCTCTGTTGTAGAGCAAGAGTTTGAAGTCTGCACGCAGGAAGAGGTGAGGGGAAGTCCTCAGTATTTTTGCTTTCTGACTACACAGAAATATGGTGGAATCCTGTTTCACTTCTCTTAAACAAGTCATGTTCATTCTCTGATTATTCTTTGATTGTTATTATTATTATTATTAGGCTGGAGTAGATATTAGGAAAAAAATCTTAACTGAAAGAATTGTCAAGTATTGGAACAGGGTGCCCAGGAAAGTGTTTGAAGTAAACATGTAGATATGGTGCTCTGGGAGATGGTTTAGTTGTGGGCCCAGTGGTGCCAAGGCCATGGTTGAATTTGATGATCTTAGAGGCCTTTTCCAACCTTAATGATTCTATGATTCTGTGTTAATTGAGAGCAGGCTTCATCCCTCAGGGTTGTCTTACATTGACCCCAGAGGTGAGTTGCAAATGTGCAGCAAATTGTTCAGATAGAGCAGCTCCTCCAGGAGTGATGGAAAGGCATTGCCTCACGCTTTTGCTGGTGACAGTGAGGAGGCAAGGTAAGCAAGGACTCACAGAGAAGGCAGAAAAGTGAAAAAATATATGAAGATGCTTCTATCAGATGTGCTCTTCAGAGAAGACATATGAGCTGACTCTAAGCAGTACATTCACAAAGCATACAGAAGTACAGATGCTGTACTTCTTGTACACATTTTGATCCATCCTTCAGAGTTAGTGTTCAGCACCTTTCCATATCAGTACCTGAACTGCTGTGCATGCTTAATCTAGCCTGACATTTCTAGGTTAAGTGTTAGCTCCAGTTAGTGTGTCTGGACTCAAGTGAAAGAGCATTACTAATTAAGTACCAATTTTGAAATACCCCAGTTCTTTTCACTATTCTTCTGTGCATTTATGTAGACAGTAATTGACACCGGGCTATCTCATACCTGTTCATATTAGGAGTAATTGCTGTTTACTCTTTCTCAAGAAAAAAAAGGATGTAAAGGCTAAGAAGGATCGCTAGTTGCTGCTCTGGTGACATGTATTGTAAAATCTAGGGCAAATTAGACTATCATTCTTTTTTCCTTTGTAGTGTCTTTGGTAACTTTTCTCTCATCTTTCTGATTCTGTAAAAAATACTTAAGATCTTCAGAAGGTGATGAGCACCTCCCACATTGAACTCTTTGATATAAATGTGTTGGCTGAGTGATTCTGTTTGTACTTGTCCAGCTGAGCACAATGCTGGTGCTTAGCAAACAGAAATGAGTAAAATGCCAATGAGAAAATAAGACAGCCCTGGAAAAAGGGTGCTCTGTACAACAGTGGCCAGGCTCCTTGTATGCACCACATGGTACTGTAAGGTATCTTTTCCCACTCTTTGTTATTTTCATTTCTGTGGTAAGCAATTGCTTGGACATCATGTTTAAGCTTTCTCCATGTATCTGAAAATAAGTAGTCTGTTTAAGAGACAGTGGGTCATTGCTTTCTGCACTCTGTTTGCCTGATGATGGGCTACTGTCATGCACGCACAAGACATGGTCAGTGGTAATCAGAGACTTACCAGGTCTTCTTCTGGACAATTTAATGACAAACCCCCTACCCCCTACAATGATTTAGATACTGAGATGAATTTATTTTGGGAGTTATAATCCTGAATAAATAAGAACACATTGCATTTGTCATTTCCTAATTGGCATTTTGATTTTCTCTGAACATTTGTTCACTCAAGTTGTAGTAGTGTCTTGTCTGTGAGTTATGATTGCGAGACACGTGGTATGAAGCAGACAGAACACTGATGCCTGTCACACAGGCATGTAGTACTGCTTTTTAACTACCAGGCAAAGATTTAAATGAGCAAGGAGCCTTCAAAGAAGGTATCAATCTCAATAAGCAGTAAAAAACCTACTGTCATTAACACAGTTTCAGCTGAGCAGATATGCTCAAAGCAACACTGAAGATTTTGAAACTGGGCAAGTACAAAGCATCAAAGGAATGCACAGACACTGTAGAAATTCCTCAAGGCTTTTTGTTAGGAAGTACATCACAAAGAGGGGGGACAATGGTATTCAGCTAGAGAAGAGAATTTTCTGGTTCTTTTCCACCATTAATATATATGATTGAGCAATCACAGCCTGGATCTGTTAAATTGGACAGAATATTTAGAAGGGCCAAATACTAGTTGTCAGTAATTACAAATAGCTTTTTCTCACATTCATTTACAAATCTTATGTGAATAGACTGATTTTTGTGCTTTTATTACAGAGTTATTCAGGAAATCTTCCACATAAATAAATTTTAGGTACTCAGTTGCCTGCATGACTTCTTGACTGTACAAATTATAATTATTAGATGGAAAGGGGTTATTCTGGGCTTTAAGCCCAGTTCTCCAGTTATATGAACATGACTGTAATAGAGAAGAGGACAATTAAGATCAAATGTCAAAACCCTTGATTCTCTCAGGGAGTCAAGAAGAAAATTTGTTGTGGGGATAGAGATGTGTTAGAACTTCAGATGCCCTGTGGATGAGCTAACATCTATTTTCATTGACACATTTTTCTCTCATAAGTAATTTCTGTATCTAGGTACAATATGTCATCTTCATGAGCATTGTCACACTTGCTTTGAAAACTGCAGATTTGCACTTCTTGTTAGCAAGCCTTAGCAGAGGTTGTAGGGCACAGATTTCACAAGATGGTGATTAGCAAAGACATTTTATTGTAAAAATCCAGGGTTCTTAAACTGTTACATTGTTATGAGTTTCCATACTTGTGAGGCACAACAAACGTGTTTAACCAACCACCATAAACCACGACAGGAACATGCTTCAGGTATAACCAATCACTAACCCCACAGTGTGAGCACTTATTGGTTCTAACAATTGTTTTCCAGTTATGTAACTTGTTTTTCACCTCTAGTTTAGCTGAGTCATTCCCAGAATGCTCTCTGGTTAGCCAAAGTAGCAGAAGTGAGCAAGGATTTTACAAGGGCAACAAGGCCTTCAGTTTGCAAGGCCTTTCTGCTCCACAATAAGCCTCAGTGGGTCCCAGCCTAGAAGTGAGGTGCAGTGACCATGCCTTCTCACAGGTGCCCCACAATTCCTGGCTTGCCAGCCTGCCTGTGTTGGAGGCCCAAAGGTAAGAGGAGACTGTATTCCATCAGCACAATGTGTTATTAACATGGCTCTAAGAAGGGCTAAAAGAGATGGTTTGTGAGCACTGAGGCATCAGCACCATTCTAATTGTCTTTCTGTCCTCCTGAGCTCTCAGACTCTTTTCTCCTGCCCTGCTACCACCTACTGCTCAAAATGGGTCAGGTATGGAAAAACATACAAATACCTAGAACTACCCTGAGCAGGCAACACAGCCATTGCTCAGCACTTGTCTTCTCAACCACTACACAGGGCTTTTTGTTTTGGTCTTTCTTTTTCTCCATGCCCAGGGTAAGGGGACTTCATGAGTTGCCCAGGTTAACATTCAAGGAAAAAAAGAGCATTTATGGCAACATTAAGAAAAGAAAAACTAGCAAAGAAGGGAATTGTCTTGTGATTTCTACTTTGACCAGATATGAAATATTAAAAGATGAATTTTCCAACTTTTATTTGTAATTTTTATGTAGTCTGAACTGCTGAAATGTGTTGGTTTGCAAGAATGAAAATGAACACCATGGTACCCTGCACTGTTTTTGAACCTAGCACAGACCCCGCCCTGCCGGGCCCAGATGTGTTTCTCTCCGCATCCTGCTGCCATTTTTTGTACCTTCCTCTTCTATATTAGCTCTGGAGTTAATTACAACAACCACCCCTGCCGTGTTTTCTTGTTGCCTTTCTGCAAAGAGCTCCTTGGTGCCTTTTTTGAAAGATACCTCCAAAGAACCAACAACTTTGAGAAATGCACACGAAATTATTTGCTTTGCTTAGAACCTTTTCACTACTGCTATCAACTAACTCATCAGTAGATCATGGAGATCTATAGACAGCGATTAGCACCTACAGCCTAGGAGGAATTCCTTAGTTCTTCCCTCCTGTTATCAAACACCTTTACTCATTTTGCTTGTAGCTTCCTAATACTATTTATGCATTTCACAAAAAGACATATATGTGAAAATACTGCTCAAGCTTCCAGAACTGTAGAAAGCCTTTGGAATATGTATTTACAAAATATTCAGGAGAATGCAATGAATGGACATTGAATTACTATCTTTTTTGTATCTTTTTCCTATGAGAAAGTAGTCTATGGGCTTAATTTACAGCTTACATAGCTGCTGGGGAAAACAGGTAAATAAACAACTGACCTTGACATATGGCCATGGAAACAAAAATCTGCTCTCAGTTTAGCCTTTTCTAGTCTGTAATGTTTATAAGTATGGTTCAGCACAACATATGTTTGCTGGGGAAAAAAAAAAAATTATTGCTGCTAGCAGTGCCTCCTTTGGTAATTTAATATTTGTTTATTTAGCATATAGTATTTGTTTAAGAAGATATTACTGAATAAGTGAAAAATGTTCTGTGGTATTTCGAAGAGATCACTGGGTCTTGCTTTCTCACTGAAGCAAGATCAAGTAATGTTTGCCATCTTTTATAGTTGTTCATACAATCTGTTCTGCAGAGTCTGGCTATGCCAGCATTTCCAGTCTTCCTGGTTAAAAACTCTTATAAAGTTTTCCAATGTAAATTTTCCTTACTAAAAATGAAGAACATTTTCCTCTCACTTTCTTCATTCAATAGACAAGGGAAATTTTTTTTAGATTTGTCTTTATATTTTTTTTCCACATATTTAAAACTACTATTATATATACCGTAGTCTTTTCTTCTCCAGATTAGCTGTTCTCATTCTTCCAATTTTGACTTTCAGTTACTATTGAAGAGCCTCTGATCATTGCCATTGTGCTCTGGGTTCTTTACAATATTTCCTGAGGTGTGGTTTTCTGCCCGGCAGACATGGTAGACTTCAACCACTGATGTCATACTTGTACTGAATTCCCAAAATGCATAGTTTAAAAATTTCACCCACTGTGTAGTGAGTTGAGCTGAGCCTCATTTATATCATGGATAAAGTGACTGTCCTTCATAGCTTGCATCTGCTCTTATGGTGTGACTGCAGAGCATCCCTGAGTCTGGCCCCCTTCTGTCCTGCCAGTCTAACTTTTGGTCACATCTCCCTGCTGGTGATGCCTGAGAATTTTGCTTTCTATGTATCTGTAACTTAGTGTAGTTCTGTGCTTCTTATAAAATGTTAAAACTCTCTGTTCCCAGCACCTTAGCAAAAACAATAGGAATTCAGGGACACCTAGTTGCCCTAGGCCCTGAAAATATGTAAACAACAGTGAGTGAAGAAGGAACGGCCTGGGGTGGTTACCATTGTCGCCTGAGGGCCTGATTGGAGAATTAGGGGTCGATGTGCTAATATGGCAGAACTTACAAAAGGGGAAGGACGCATGACCAGGGGGTCCATTTTTGGGTGTAGCCCCATGGAGGCCTCACTTGCCCTGAATGTACCTTGAAGGCCACAAATAAACCTGTTCACTTTTATTCTCCTAACTCGTCTTGGCTTCTGTTACAGGTTATCCTGTTTTAGGCATCACTGGCACCTGTGAGGCTTTTGCCCAGGAACCTACAATGGTTGTACAAAACACAGGAGACAGATATCAGACCAAAGGTTGTAGCTGGTAAGAACAAGCAAAGTTCCAGATACATGATTCCTTCATTGTGTCTAGGAGCTGATTTGATAACAGGTGTTATCATGTTATCTCTTGTATATTATTTTGCTACTGAGGTAATTGCTAAAAGTCACTTTCTCTATTCAGACACTCGTTACTATGAAAGAAGCATTGTGTAGCAATCATAGGAAATGCCATTTCCCCATATTCTATGTAGCAGCCAGAGGCAACACGATTTTTCAATTACTTTTGCTGTAAATGAAACATGCAGAAGGTATAGATTCTCCCTCAAGGAGGTCAGTGTGGGATTAGAAACAGTTGCGAGCCAGTAAGAGATATATTAATACTATCACCTTAGTCATCCCTTAGTAAATATTTGTGTGAAATGTGTTATGCACCAGTCTAATGTAGCCTGAAATTATGCTGTGGATTAGAAGCAGGAATATTCCCTTTGCAGGCAGACCATGGTTTGTCTCCTACCTCACACCCTTGCTCCATGAGGCTGTGTTTTTCCGGCTGAGCGGCACCCGACTGTGGAGGGAGCCCAATAGAATCCCTGAAGGAGCTGTACAGCAAATACATCACCAGATGTGCACAGAGACAACGAGGTCTCTCCCATGGGCATTTCTTACGGGCTTTTCTTCCCTGGCAAGGCACTGCCAGGGTCATCCCTTCCCAGTGCTGTGTTGTGCAGCCAGCATTGTGTTAATAAGGGTTTTAATCCTACAACCTCTCTCTGGTGTTGAGATACACTTGTCACACAACGTGTCAACACGCACACAGTATTAGTCACAGATCAATGGCCTTCCTGGCTCACTCCTGAGTTACAGGTAGTTGCAAGAAAGGTAGAAGTTAAAAGCAAAGCCAAGTAACGGTAGGGTTAATAGTGAACAAAGGTAGGATGTGAGTCAGAGGCATAGGACTCACAGATGTGTTTCATGCAAGCTGTCAGTCTGATTTGAAGTAATTGAGGTTCCCTTTGAAGGCAAGTGCTTGAGAGAAATAGCGAATGAAATAAAAAGCTCCAAGCAGCTTCCAGGGTGCTGAAAACTTGCAGCAGGCTCCAGCAGCCTCGCAAAGCAGCAACAGGGAGAGCTGCGAGCAAGTTTAGGAAATCTAGTCAAGCTGGCTATTTCTGATAGGAGAGTCAAGCATACTGTCAGGTCTGCAGCACCACTGATCAGCTGAACACAAAGCTGTGCTGATTTACTGTCTGAGCACCGGTTGTCTTCCTAAGGGGGCTCTTTGAGCCAAGGAGCACTTGCCTTTCCTTGGTTACCTTCAGTCCCATGTCCTCTTGATTAAGCTGTTGCTGAAAGGGAGATGAAAGCATGGGCACAGCTGGCAGAGCCTTTAATATTCCGTATTAGGATGAGGCATTGCAATGGCACTACGTGTGTATGGTGGCAGGCAATTAAAATCAGCTTGATTCAGAAAATGTGAACGAGCTTCCCAACCTCTGCTTTTTCAATCAAGCTTGCTCACCATTATAACACTGCGCTAATGAGTGTTTCACGGGATTGAGCATAGAACACCTTGTATAATTTAATAGGCATCATAAAAACATCTAATTGAGCACCCACATGCTTCAAATGAACCTGTAGACCAGTGTCTGAGGAAGACCTGCAGGTTGAAATGAGGCTGGGAAGTGATCCCAGTTTGAACTTGTCTCATTATATTAGTGCTGTCTAGAAGTGTGAATCACATGCATGCAGGCACTTTTTTTACATTTATGGTCTTTTCTGCCTTATTACCTTTTTGTAAAATGCTTTTACATGCAGAAAAGGTGAGAGGGACATTGCACTTTGCCGAACTGTGTCTTAGCTTGTTATGTTCAAATTACTACTCACAGGTCTATACAACCTGCATATATTGCAAGCGGATATATGTCTCCAGGAAAGAAGCAGCAATGTAAGTAAATGAAGGGCTTCATAAGACACTCATTTCATTGCAACATTACATTAGTGAATATGGTCCTCCATGGAAAAGCAAACTTTTGCCGGAATATTTTGAGGGTATTATAAACTGCATCTCTTTGTCAGGGTTTGCTTCAATGCTTAATCCAGTTGGCTTCGTGGACCAACTGCATTCTGCTCCCAAATAGTCATAGAAAAAATTATTATTAACCTTAATTGTTTATATTAATGAGAACACATATTCTCAAAAATTCTTGTATTTCCTTCTGGCTGTGCTTTGGTTCTGTGGTTGAATTATACAGATATGAGCCCTTAGAAGAACAATGGGTTAAAAATATTATTATAATAATAAAATAAAATTACATAAATATTATATATAGTATAGATATATTAATAAATAAATACATTTGTAAAATTACTGCAGAATTCTAGGCTTGTGGAAAGATATTTAAAAGTGGGAAGATCATTTTCTTAAAATCATTTCAAACTGTGCTTTGCTACAACAGCAAGTAATCACAGTTTAAATATCTGCTTTGCTCCAGGACGTAATGTGGCTTTGTTTGCCAACTTGTCCTCCTTTTTCTGGCTAAAATACCAAGTTTTAGAATTATTATGACCTGTAGTTTGCTTGTCAAATAGAATGAAATGGAGGAAAACCCCTTAAATTTATAAAATTTTCTATGCAATCTTATTTTCAAAATAATCTTTATGTGTCTTAATTGATTATTATGCTATTTAAATGATAAATAGTTTAAAGATTACTAGGTTCCTTTAGCTTCATTTTGGATGAGAACTTTTTCAAAGGTCAATTTGGTAAGTTGCTTTCAGGGGAAAAAATACGTGCTGAAAGTGCAATTTCCTATTTAAAATAAGTTAGCAGACTTTTTTTATTCTGCATAGTTATGTTTGAATAATCAGAGAATGAGAAAGTCATCAGAGGAAACTGAGACTGTCAGGAAATACTAGGCAACCCTAATTTCTCTGCACAACCTCACTGATTTTCACACTGAAAATAGTGGATCCCAGCAACTTTTCACCATGTCCTGCCCTGAGTAGAAGCTGGGTTGGCTCTGACCTCCTGTCCCTTTTTTGTCACTGCTCTTACAAGAGAAATAAAAAATTAACAGTCCATTTAAATGACAGATGCAAAAATAACAGTTCCTCTGCTCAACATCCATATAGAGTAAAAGAATTCTGCTTCAAAGCAAATAAATTTTTAAATTATGGTTATAATATTTCCCATTATTTAATGTATGGGGAAAAATCTTGCTATCTGTTCCATCCATCCATTCCATCTTGCTATCACAAATATTTTGAGATTCTTTCATCTTTTTAAAGTATTTTTACTTACATATGTGCATATAAAATATTCTGATAGCCTCTCCAAATTAACACACTGGAGCCAGGAAAAGATGCCAGAGCTGTAAGAGGTGCAAAATATGAGCACTTGCTCAAAACACACTGAAGTGCAGAAAGTCTAAAGAAATTCTATCAACTCTCTATTGTAATATATTTGAACAAAATTCTAATTTTTCCTCCTCCAATTTGTACCTCCTGAAACATTTTTTTGTTTCAGCACTACATTTCAACAATGCATAATCACCAGAAGCTCAAAATGAAAATTAAAGGAATCTAAAGTGGGTTTATTTGCCAAATTTAAATATGTGTTAAGTTTGACTTTTTCTTATTAAGTAGCTTTATTTTAAAGGCGTCAAGGAGAAATTCTTGTTGTTATGCTAAACTAAGATATTTTAAGTAAGTCATAAATATAGGCATAGAGGCATAAATTCAGGAGTTAAGTGCTATATCCCATTTCTGGAGCCTTGGTTGGGCTTTTGTCATAATTTTCATCTTTCCATGTGTGAAAATTCCATTTCTAACATGCATATATGTCATTATTGTCCTCAAATATTCTCTCTGTTGGCAGTTTCTGATACTGAGTAGAAGATTCTAGGCATGGTTTTGTCAGTGCTCTGTGAAAAGTGGCTCATGGTGCCCTGGCCCATGCTGTTTATGGGTATCCAGCTCAAAATCATTCTGGCTTCCTTTGTTTCCCACCACAGATTCACAACCCATTTACAACCTGTATAGCCTTTCAGTCTCTCCTAGGATTATTGCTTTTCAAGTATTTCCATCAGGAAAAGTTATGATTTAGATTGCTATTTTCAGAATGTGCTGACCTGCCTTTTTTTGGCACATAAAGCTCAAGCTCCTGATCCTGCTCAGATTGCCACATTACTCCTTGTTATCCTCTTTTCTCTGTTTGTAGCTTTTCCTAGTTTAGCATAATGTGCATAATTTGGGAAACTATGCATCTGTTTTTCTACACCACCACCAAATCTTTCCTCTAAAAAAACATTAACTGCTTAGTGGACTGGATGGTTGCTAATCTGGAGAGTCCTCTGAGCCTTACTCACAATTTACTGCCTGCATTTGGACCAACAGAGTAAAACTAAAATTATGACTTCACTTAAGAATAGTACATTTCTTTTTATAAATAGATCTAGGGTTTTGGAGGTTGAGTAATTGAATTTCTGAGCCTGCAAAAATATTCTTTTTTTAACCTTCTAGGTCTGTTTAGTGGGGTGAAGCAAGGTCAATTTACTCATGGTGTGACTAATGTATGGAATTGTGTCACACATATGGATTCATTCTGCTGCTATTTGGGAAGAGTAAATTAAATAATTAGCTAATGCACACATACATTTATTTTAATAATACATTTATTACATGCATTCACCTTACAGTATGTATTTTAATTTGGAATATCAAACATATTTTGAATAGAAATTTTTCATTTAGACAATATCTATTAATGATATTGTGGTGCACAGAGAGCTACAAATAATCTCATAGGCAGTGGTACTATGTTGTTCAAATATTAATGAAAACATATTAATTTAATTCCTAACCTTGCTCAATTAATCTTAAATGGCATAATGCTAAAAGTCTCCCAAGGATAAAGCCTGCACAGATACTGCCAATAAATGAAGAGGAGTATATGCCATTTGTTTAACTGCATCAATGAAAGTTCCCTCTGGACCGAAGAGAATGAATGTCTAATTTTCTGCCACTATAAGTCATTTGCTCTTCACAGAGAGCTGAAGGATCTACTAGTCTCTATCCATTGCTGCTACTGCAAGACCTTGTTAATATCTGTTTTCTGAGAAGTGCCAGCTAAGAGTCAAAGGCTTAGGCTGTGTTACAGAGGCTATGAGGAACATTGCTTTGCTGGAAACGCTATGAGGAACATTGCTGAAGGAATTAACATGCATTTTTAATGAGCGTGACCTCTGCACTCTTGTGTACGTCCTATGACAGATTACTCATTCCAGTCTTAGGAAACATGCTTTGCCCTTCCAGATACTGCCCTCCACTTTTGTTGCTATAAATAGTTGTAAGTTCATTTCTGAAAGAAGAAGTCCAAGATGACTAAAAAAAAGAGGATGATTTGTTGTTCTGATAAAACACAAAAGAAAAATAAAGCTGTAGCCGTACCACAGTTTTAGATACCAGTGGAGGAGAACAGAGGAATTTAGAAGAGTTATGAGGGGAGAAGTAAGAAGATTAGTTTGTGTGCATGAATGCTGATATGAACATAAAAGGAAGGAAAGGGAAGCTAATCAAAACCAACTTTAATATTTTATATCAAAGTAACTGAGATAATACAGTAGTTGAAAAGAAAGGAATATGAAAGTACTTTCTGTGGCAGAGGTGCAGAAGTTCTGCTTTTGCAAGTGTCAACATTCCTGAAAACAGGGACGGGGGGGGAAAGGAGAAAGACGAAAAGTGACATGATCAGGGAGTCACACTATGGATGAAGAGATGTGTTTGAGAGCCGTGACTGTGGATAGCATATAAGAGACTATAGGAGCTGACGGAGATCAAAAATGAAAGGAGGAAGTGTAGGGTCAAGGAGAGACTATGAGAACACCAAGTGGAGAAGCAAGGAGGTAACAGTATGGGTAACAGTGAGACACTGAATTTCACACAAGGATGCAGCTGATGTCATGATTGTAGGGTTTGAGATGTAAGAAATTACAGAGCATGGAGCAGAGAGCACGAAGCTACCATGTCATTTTAGAGAAAGAAAATAGTTAAGCTTATGAGAGAAAAAGGAACTAATATGGGACGAAGAAAAGAACATGTGTCCTATCTCTGTCCTTCAGCCTCGATGGAATAACCAATTTTATCAGCAAACTACAGAAAAAAGTAGTAGGATTGCAGCAGTAGGACATGCAAAGTCTCTTTGACAAGGATAGGGCTGAAAGTGGTACAAAGCAGTAGCTTTGATCTTTAAAGTTCCCACTAAGGAGAGGAAATGCAATGCTCATTTTATTGTTGCCAGCAGTGTCTATGCTGTTTCTCTTGACAGCCCCTCTTTAATTTTCTTGAATTTTAGTTGAGTAACAAGCTGAATGTTTTTGGTTCTCCTCAATGTATGTGGAACAGCTTTTATCTTCTACTTCTTTGCCCTGAAATATGTTGGTTCAGGAATGCATTTAAGTTTAAAGACTATTTTCAGAGTAAGGAGGTCTCTTGTCTCTGAAGAATAATGTTTTATCTCCTCTTTAGCAATACATCACCGTGGCAACTTTCATTTAGACGTTTAGACAGAAAGTGCATCCCAGAGCTCTCTCAAGAATTAAGTAATCCAGGACTGCAGAGAAAGAAACAAAGAAGAAGATGCACTTTTTTATAATCTCTGGGGATGTGTCAGACATACTCAAACTCAGGCTTTATTGAAATAAGTTTAATGACTTTGACTGTGAAACAGTGGAAGGTGTGAGATGGGATTGAGGAGCTGAAGACTCAGTCCTAGAAATCTTAGCTCATGTGATTAATCCTTAATTATGTTCATAGATTTGAATTATGTGGTTCTTGTTGCCAGAGAAATGTTCATGGGAGGAAAAAACAAAATGAGGGTGAGAAACAAAAAGTTTAAAATTATTTTCGGGCAACTAAATTTACTGGTATATATAGGGAGATTAGACCAGCTGGTAGACCTGAAGCTGATTCATAATGAGTGCTGTTATTTTTTTCATCCTTAATATGCTTTCATTTTTGACGTGGATTTTTGAATGGAAAGCCCACAATGAACAAGTTCCTTAGGAATATCAAGGACATAATGGATGCAAAACTGCTGAATACAGAGTTATAATAGTCTCATTCGAAATGGTCAGTTAGGATTGAGGAATATTTGGTTTAACCAGGCTAGGTGTTAATGGCAGTCTACATCCACTGTAAATTATGAGCAACTTAGGAGCCCCCAGATAAAAACTGGCAGGCTAGACTCTTACTAAAAGCCTAAGATTTGGATTCCAGAGGTAGGCATAGGACAGCTGCAAAATGAGTTAAATCACCATGAAAAGAGAATGAGGATGCAGAGAAATGGAAATCACTTTGTCTTTTCAGCGGGTCATTTTGAATCCCTTTCTTTTCTTTCATTACCTGATAGTGCTATGAGAAAAACGGGTCCATTTTTATTACATACATATTTAAGGGATGTGATTTTGAGAGCTCAGTCTGTATGGTTTGTCTGTATGGTTTCGTGCACATGTTTAACTGGGGAATATTTTCTTCCTGCTTAAACAGTTGTATGTATGGAATCAAAACAGGACTGATTTTCTTTTCAACATAGGGTTTACTTATTCAATTCAAATGTGGTCAATCAATGTAAATGTATTTTAGCACAAGAGAAGCAAAAAGCAGAGACATAGAGAATCACATAATTACATATATTAGGAGGGCCAGGAGCTGACAGAAAAATCCTCTAAATTAGTTGTGTGTGAGTGTTACTTTTATTACACTATAGGTATATTATTCTGTTCATGCTAGATAGTAACTCCAGAAGAAATATGTTCATGAAGTAAACTTGAAGGAAAACAGATGTGGAACAGGTGCCTGAAAATTGCAAAGCCATTATCACATTGAGAGATGAGACTATAGCTAATGGTCCAACAGTCACAGCTGAAGAAATAAAAACACTGAAACTGTTTAAACAAGAATTAAATGATATTGAAGGGAGTGAAGAATGCTGAAGTCCAGTGCTAGCAGATGAAGCAAGTATTGCAAATACTAATTGTTTCTGTTCAGCCCTTCTCCTTTAGTATATGAAGATAATTACACTCTGAGTTGTTTGATTAGGGAAAAAAAATGGAGAATGGATAAAGTTCAGAGCTTGAATGAACACTTGAAAATACTCAGTGGGCTCCCTAGCAGCCTGTACTTTCTGCTTACCATAATAATGGATGTAACATGCTATGCCTCTTACAGATTCCAGGAAACTTTGTCTCAGTTTTCCAATGTTAAGAGGATACTACAACCTCCCTGTCACATATGTTAGACATCTGCAAGGAAACACAGGAAGTGCAAGGTGATGTTGGCTTGTGACCCTTCAGTAATGCACACTGGAAATACAGCTCTTCTAATGCCTCCGTACAACTGGTCAGACCTTCACTCTCTGGAGGTCCCCCGGATGAATCGCAGAGTGTTCTTGCTTGCACTACTGCTAATGGTTTGATTTCAAAGCAATCAATAATTTAATTATTAATAAGAATTTAAAGTCAGGAATGAAGGTTTTGTGCGGCATAGTTCACTCACAGAAGCCAACAGTACATGGCAGCAACCATACTTGTGTAGTTCATTAAGTACCAAAGCGTAATCAAATCCTAGGCAAACATTTTTCTTGTAAACCAGTGATTAAAAATACTGGGCTGAATTTACCAAAATAAGAATGCAAGGGTTTTCTTTTTTTTTTTTTTTTTTAATTATATGGCAGAATTGAATCTTTTTTATATGATATTCAGGTACTATGGCTAATGGCCAAATTTTGATCTTTTCATCAGATGCATTTGAGGATACAGAACACTCCAAATCAAGGTGTATTTAAATATTAAAAATGGCATTTTAAAAACAGATACTCCTTACTGCTTTTTGTTCTATTTTTCTCGTCTAGTGCTCTCACTATCTCCTTTTTTAGTTAACTATGAGAAGAATGTGATCTCCTTGTTATAAAATGTCAGTCTCTCATTACATGCTGGTGTCCATCTTTTCTCTCATGAAAAATACATAGCTCTATGACTCGTTGTGCACTCATTTATTTATGGTGCAGCGAAGCTCGTACTCCCCAGGCCATAACAGTTCCCTCTTTGATTCTCCACTGGGCATGCTTCTGGAGCACCAGTCAGGTTTTTCTGATGTTGGTTTTGGTTTTATTCTGTTTTGCTTTGTTTTGTTTTTTTTAAGCAATGAACCTGAAGGAAGGAGGTTAAAGGGAAGGAAAGAGACATTCTGTTTGTCTTCTCTAACGTCTCCTCTTTTCATTTTTCTTTGACCAGCTTTCACTGCTAAAAGTCTATGCAGTGACTCCTCACCTTTTCTCCAAGAACACTGGTTGTTCAAGAATAGAGTACTCTATACCCTTATCTTCTACTCTGTCTTTTCTTGTGCTTCTGACACTTATTTCTAAACGTTCTCGTGATGCAATTCTGTCTCAAAACATTTTCCTGGCCACTTTTCATTTCTCTCCTGTATAATTCTAAGATTTTTGCTTGGCTGTATACAGCAGTGCCAGCATTCAATTAAAGATACTGGATGTCTATCAGGAGGGACTGAATATTGCCTCTGGCTACCAGGGTATCAAAGAAACCTCTATCTGTGCTATTTTGGGATCAGTTCCGGTTGCTGGCTTTCTAAACCACTGCAAGTAACTCCCTAAGTGAGGTAGTTAATGAAAATAGCAATTATCCTTTACTGTGTTTTTCGGGAGTATATGGCAAATGAATTCCTACTCTAAAACATCAATTCTGCATTAATATGAGGTGTTCTTTTGTGTGCCAGGCAATACATTTTATGGCCTTGGCAAAGATATTGTCCTTGCTGCTGAGAGAACTGCCCATAGTACTACATCTCAGAAGAAGAAAAGCTATGTCAAAAGGAGACTATGGCTTAATTCTCACTTCACACATACATTGCTGTATTTCTAGAGCTGTTAACTGAACAACCTTTGATTTATGCTAAGCAAGAGTAAAACCAAGTCCTATATATATCAAATGTTGGCTTTATGTATATTTTTATTATTTGTACAGAAATGAAAACAGAAAGAATTGAATTACTGTCCTGGTTTCAGCTGGGATAGAAGCAATTTTCTTCCTACTAGTTGGTACAGTGCTGTGTTTTGTATGCAGTATGAGAATAGTGTTGATAACACATTGCTGTTTCAGTTGTTGCTAAGCAATGTTTACCCTAACTCAAGGGCTTTTCAGGTTCCCATCCTCTGCCACTGTGCAGGTGCACAAGAAGCTGGGAGGGACCACAGCTGGGACAGCTGACCCAAACTGGCCAAAGGGGTGTTCCATACCTTAGAACATTATACTGTGCATATAAACTGGGGGAGCTGGCCAGGAGCCACCAATCGCTGCTCAGGGATGGGCTGGGCGTCAGTCAGCGGGTGGTGAGCATCTATATTGGACATCACTTCTTTCTCTTGGATTTTATTCCTCTCTCTCTTTCCTTTTCATTACTATTATTAACTTTATTACTGTCATTATTATTAGTAGTATTACATTAGTGTTATTAGTATATCACCACTGTTACTAATTTTATTGCTATGATTAGTATTATTAGTAGTGTTATATTTTGCTTCAGTTATTAACATGTTTTTATCTCAACCAATGAGGTCTACGTGTTTTTTTTCTCCTGTTCCTCCCAGCAGGGAAGAGCAGAGAGTGAGCAAGCAGCTGCATGGTACTCAGTTGCTGGCTGCAGTTAAACCATGTCAATTACTTAGAGATAAAGTTTGTTTTGGCCATATTAGAGGTGTATAAAACTAGCAAACCAATGTAATTTGTTTTCTTTGTAGGCAGATATTAATTTCCTTTCCTAAAATCATGTTTGCCTTATTTTCTCTAAATCTGAAATATGGATAACATATATTTTAGTATGTATACATGAAACCAATATTATGTTGATTGAAAGTGCAAAATGCAAGTGACTTATTTCATGGTCTAGCTGATTAACAATCTCATCTGGAATATGTTACTGAAATCTGATTGTATAGATACTCCTATCAGCACCCATACAGCCTATTTTATTATATTTGTCTTGGCCAAAAGTGTAATAGATATATTTACTAGCTCTAAGACTATCCATACATTTACAACCTTGTAAAGAATAAATCTGATTTTTTATGGAACTTGAGAAATTTGGAGCTTTCTTTCATTTGCTATTAACAACAGAAAAATATGTAAATGAGTGAAGGAATAAAGCAGGGTCGATTTGCAAAAAGATGAGATATAAAGAAGCTGATATAAAAGGTCTTTTATCTGGTGTAATGCAGCGCTTCTGAAACAAATTGAGCCTTTTAGTCACCATATGGCACTTTTAGAGCTCTATTATTGTCCTTATAGCCTAGACCTGTGCTCTAACCAACCAAATTTCCCCTCACACAGTGCCTTATTTACTTCGTTATGTGCCATTCACATTTTCCATTTGACCACTGATTCTGATTGGAAGGAAGAAAATGAATCTTCCCATAAGAACAAATGAGGATGTTAGTGGAGACAAGAGCTCTAAAACTAAGCAGCTGTCTCCTGCTTTTCTTCACTGACCAAAAAAAAAAAAAAAAATCCAAACTGGTTTCATCCTGTAGATAAAACTAGGATCAAAGCATGTTCCCTTGCAGAGAGGTACAATATTCATTCTAAGCATGCACCACATGAAATACTAAATTGTTATAGTTGAGTCACCATCCCTGGAGGTATCTACAAGATGTGTAGATGTGGCACTCAGGAACATGGCTTAGTGGTGGACTTGGTTGTGTAGGGTTAATGGTTGGACTCAATGATCTTAAAGGTCTTTTGCAACCTAAACAATACTATGATTTTAGAGGTCTGACCATAAATCTACTGGATTAAAAATAGTCACAAGAAATATCATTATATAAGTACATTTTAAACATGTATTTAGAGAGTTAAAGAAGTCGGAGGAAAAATACAGCCTGATCTGGAGAACTCTGAAATAAATGTGACTGTTCCCTTCTACTTGAAAATAGACTCTCAATCAAATCTATAAAGACATGACTTATGAAGGCATTTTCATTTTCTGAATAACTGTTGGAAAACTAACACAATCATTTATTTCCAGGGTAAGTTTCACACTCATTCAAAGTCATGATGAAAGATCATCAGACAAAAATGTGATTTTAATCCATATTTTAGTACAGAAAAAGAGAGGGGGAAATGAAGGTTGAAGACTATTTGTGGTTATAGGTCATTTATTTGAAAGGAAAACTGTTAAGTTAAAAAGATAATGTATCTTTTACATAAGTACTTCCAGAGGCTCTATGTGCTTTCTGCAAGTTATCAATTCAAAGTGAAGATATTTAGGTTTCTGTATCCTGTACGTTAACCAGTCAACAGAGTAATAATAAATACAAAAAGAAGTGGGGGAGAAAATTGTTCTATTTCATTGATAAATATGCTGTAGATTTGACAAAAAAACCCAAAAGCAGTCAAGCATCAAAATCCACCCAAAGCTTCAATTCAGTTAATGTTTTCTGTGAGGAAACAGTGTGATAGGGTCATGACTAACAGAAATAGACAAGGAATGAAAATCCAAGATGAGTGCTCTGCATGGCTGATCACTGCTTGTGTGGTGCAGAGGGAGACCCTCAACCTTCACACACCAGGAAAGTTTTCCAAGTGGGAGCAGTCACTCCAGGTTCAGCAACACCGATCTGCTTTCAGAATGGGAAAGCCAATTCTGGAGAGTTCTGACCCAGCATGCATCAACTCTGTGTCTTTATTGATGGAAATACTTGTGCTGACACAATTTAAATATTCTTCTTTGCTGTTTATTAGTTTAAAGTTTTTGTTTCACCTGTTTCAAAAGTTCAGAAATCTCAGAAGATTGGATATCAGGAAAAATTTCTTCACCAAAAGGGTTGTCAAACATTGGAACAGGCTGGCCAGGGAAGTGCTTGAGTCACCATCCCTGGAGGTATTTGAATGGTGTGTAGATGTGGTGCTTAGGACTTGGTTTAGTGGTGGACTTGGAAGCGCTGGGTGAGTGGTTGGACTAGACCTTAAAGGTCTTTATCTTTAAAGATAAAATGAATTTGATTTTGAAGGTTTTTACCAACCTAAATGATTCTGTGATGGTGCGTTTCTACCATCAATCTTTCAGCCTGTGTGCATAAAGCTGAGCGAAGAGCAGCAGATCATGGCACAGGCAAACGAGAGACAAGAAGGAGGATCCACGGTGAGGAGTCCACCTTGCTGGTGATGGAAGTGTCTGGGTAACTTCAGCCTCCATTGCTAAATACTCTGTATGCTGAAAAGCAAAATGTTTTGCTTTTTTCCATATAAATGAAGACAGCAAAAGTCTTTAAATCACTCCCCTTGTTCCCTTGTCAGATAAAAGAAACAGAAGCAGTTAACAAGAAATTGTGAGGGAGCTACTTCTGAAGATGGGAAATTATTTTTAGAAATCACTTTTTAGAAATCGTTTGCAAAACAAAAAGGAGATATCTGAGAGAAGTTAAGAGTGTTGATAAAATCCTGGGCCTGGTGCAATGAATCTCAAAACTCCCACTGAAGTTTAAATACAAGAGGAATTTATTTTTTACAGATTTGCCCCATATACAAAATACATTCAGCAATACTATTCACAAATCAAAAATGCCAAGAGTTTAAGTGATAACTGTAGTTTGGATTAAGTACTAACAACTCCTAATGAAAAGGAAATAGCACATCAGTCTCCAGTAAATTTTCAGGTACCATTTTCTTTCAACAGCAATAATGACCATAATAATGATAAAGGGAGAAAAGCTCTTCACTCAGTACATCTGTCTGCTGCTGGGAGTGTGGCAATCAGTACAGTGCACTGTATTCTACTCACTTTCATATTAATTCTGCCTTCTCACAGAGCGTCTTGTGTTATTCCCATGCCCGAAGTGCTCTTTCCCTTTTGTGCCTTCTCCTTGGCAGTTAGTCCTCCTTTCCTGGCCAGCTTCAATGAGGCCACACAAAATCTGAATGGCAGCTTTGGCACATCAACTGTAGAGGTTTTTCAGCAGAGCAGGCAATGTCTATTGCAAAGACATAAGATTTTACAAAATACATAGAAATCTTCTTAAATATACAATTATTTACTGATTTTTACCACTATGTCTAAAATATTTAATAGTATCTGTCAAAAACTCTAGACAAAGATGAGTTTCCAATCTAAATTAGCTTTGAAATACAAAACAAACAAACAAATAAAAAAGTAAACAAAACAAAAAGGTGCAAAATAGTTTGGGAAAGTGCCCTGAGACTCTCTCAGACTGTTTGACCTGCTGGATTCCTAAACATGAAGCTTGAAGACTTTGTTCTGGATTTCCATGGTTAAGTTTGCATGTGAAATACCATATTGTTTAGCTCTGTTGCAAGGAAGCTGTGAGGACTGAAAATATGAAAACAGGCTTTATTAAAGGAAAATAGCTCCAGTCTTGAAAGACTGAGACTAATTCCTCCAAACAAACACACTATTTAGTGATATTCTGAAAACCCACTTGCTAATTCGGTAAACACTCTATGAGACAATCCTTAGAGGAAAAAAAAACCAACATAATGGACAGAAAGAATGCTAAAAACCAGAGTGACTGGACTACCAAAAAAAAAAAAAAAAGAAGAAATAAAAGAAAAAAATAAAAGGAAGAAAAAGAAAAAGTTCATTGGAATAAGGGGAATTTTGGAGACCCTAGATTTGCCTAGCATTGTGTTTTGAAGTTTCAGCACTATTTGCTAGTGCTGTGTAAAAGCTGTTATTTTTGTATTCTTCTCTATTATGTTGTGAATCATCCTCAGATCATCTTTCCTTGAGTAAGGAGGGTGGAAACTAGGGAGATAATAGAAGGACGTAGGGTCTGAAAGGCAGAAGAATTCCACCAGCATGGCTAAATGGTCAATGAAAAAGCAGCTTGGGGAGGCTTTTTCTGTTACTGTGAATTATGACTGAGTTTCTAAATGCAGAGGCAGTCAGCAGTGCATCTGCACATTCGCATTTGTGAAGTAATTTGTTCTACAAATGCAGTATTGATTTCTTAGAAGAACACAGCATATACCTTTAGAAATCTTTCCCCATGTGACGAGATCTTTGGCTTTCTGCTTTTCCGTCCCCTGCAAAGGGGTCCACAACTTGAAGTGGGCTCCCTGGCTACAGTTTCAGTATAGTTCTGTTCTTTTCTTACCCTTTAATTTGACCTTTTTAGATGTAGTCTAATAATTTTCTGTCCCATAATGTTAATTAGGAATTGAACATTTCCACCTGTTAATGCAGTAAAGTGCAGTTATTCTTTTGCTAGAGCATATTAATAATGTCACTAAATTGAGACAAAAATTGTCATGTCACAGGATCCCTCATTGTGCTCTGAATGAGTATTACCTCTGGGAGAATTAGCCTGTGACCTAACATGGGAGTTGTAAAGGCTAATAATGAGAGAACATGTTATAATCACCCTGTGAAGCCAGAAATACCCACAGCTGAAATAATTAACAGTGGACAGGAGAGCTTCTGTGAGGTTTTAGCATCTGTATGCTTTAGGGACTTTGATAGGTTAATTTGGCCAATATTACCTGTGGGGTGCATCCTTTTTCACCTGCACTCCTGTGGAGGAATACAGTGTTACAGTGGCTCAGATTCCTGCACTGAGAGGATTTTCCTCTGGGGAGCTGGGATAGGTGGGTGGTGTGGGGCCACCTCAGTTCAGTCTCTGGAAAGCCAGAGAAATGCTGTTAAGAGCCTTTGGGTGTGAGTGGTTCTTAGACATGGTTTTCAGAACAGCATGAGCCTCCGAAGAATTGCACTTCCAGGGAGTAACTAAGAGAGACAGATGTTTTCAAAGCCTCAGGTGATGGGATGACACAAACCTGAGAGAGGTGTGCCCTTTCATTTGGTTTTGCTGATGCAATAGGTGAAACACAGAGGGAACAGTGGGATGATTTAGCAGATCTGGGCAAAGAAACCAAATTTCTTTCTTGTCAGAACAACTTTTTATTTTCTATGTCTCAAAACCACTCAGAAACAGCCCTTGAAGTGTCTTTATTGGTCATGACATTGGACTGCCTTCTGCTTCACTTTGGGAAAATTCAGTGTGAAGTACTATCAAAAGTATTTTAAAAGGGAAGAAAAACAGATGAGGATGGCTTAGAGACCTGATTTTCACCTGGAAGTTATGTTTGTGCTGTTTATGTTAACACGGTATTGGAGGTGTTGCTTAGCATGCGACATGAGATCAGGATTAGGTTTCTCTTATTGAATCATGCTTTAATTAAACCCCAGTATCTAACTTTTTTTTTAATGTGATTTTAAGCCCTCATGTCTCTTTGGGCCTTTATCACAAAAGCTCTAAAATATGTTTATGGATTAGCATTATTTGACTTGATACCATTTAACTCACTATGTGCTTCTAAAAGCTGAAACAAGGTCTAAGTTGTTCGCTGATGGAAATGCATAAGCTGATAGGTCTTGGTCCTTATTCTGTGTGACGCTTGGTGGGAGGAGGGAATAATTGAATCTTTATGCTTCCATATGCTTCTTTACACAGTGGGTGGTGAGGCACTGCAAGAGGTTGCCCAAAGGACCTATGGATGCCCCAGCCCTGGAAGTGTTCAAGGCCACGTTGGATGGGGCTTTGAGCAACCTGGTCTAGTGGAAGGTGTCCCTGCCCATGGCATCATGATCTTTAAGGTCTCTTCCAACCCAAAATGTTCTGTGACCATATAACCATTCTATGATTCTGTAACTATTAAACTAATATTTCCGTATGTAGCTATGTACCTCATATGAGGGCTAATTAGCAATGTGCTTATGGAAGTAAGCACGATTTTTGCATTTCTATGAAAGGAAGGGAGTGGTGAAGTATCTGCTCTGGACTTGTAAGAAGCTTGAATAGCTTCTGCCCATAGCAGAGCAGGGACAGATATCTGCCATATTCTGCCAGTAGTCAAATGTTAGAGATAATGATTAGTGTGATCTGTGTCTTAAGGTAAGCATTGCTCAAAGTGTTAAAATAAATATTTGCTAATCCTTTATATATGTGTCTTTCTTTTCATGATCTGAAGTCTCAGACAGGTAGGGAAAATCAAAAGCACAGCTTTCTGCCTTAGAAGCACATTATTCTTGCCTACAGTTGCTTTGCTTTTATGTGCTGTTACTTTTTGCCTGAATTTAGTGCACTCAAGCATTCTCTTGGTGCTCATAATGGCTGCTGCCTATTATTCAGATATCTTCATCAATCTCTTCATGATTGCTCCTAAGGATTTTTTCTCCCCGAGACTCCAGGCTGTTCAAAGCCCATCGGTTTGTTAAAAGTCTGATGAAACTTTTGGTATATCTGACAGACCCATCTGCAGGGATTCCAGATTAACCATCTGGAATCATTTGATCTTAAGCTGTATTAAAATAACGTTTCAAGAAACCCATGTTTGAATGCTACCATGTTTATCCAATAAATACTATCTCAGTATCGGCTTTTATTCACTGGAGAAATTAATTCTCTTTCAGCTGCCTCACCTGCAGTATATAGTCAGGATTTTTAGAGGTTTTGTAATTTTCTCTTAGCAGGCTTAGCTGTTCACTCTGACCAACAGGGTGCTGTATTTTTACTAAGCAGTGGCTTAAAATATGCTGTAAAATTAAGAGCTCAAACAGGTTAGTTATTTTCAGGCATTGTAAACCATCTTTAGGATGATGTAAACCACTTTTAGGAATAGAAAAGTTTTTCCTTCAGCATGTGAAAACAATTTCTATGGTCACCCATTCTTCTGTTAATAAATCAGCCACTAGGGCAGTGCAGCTGGATTCAGCTGGGCTTTGTTGTCGTCCCCTAAAGTCCCCAGCAGATCCAAGTGTGCCTCTGCAAAGAGTTGCCAAGCTGATCTACTCCTAGAGTGAGGTGACTTTTCAAAGTAGAGAAATTGCTTTCCATAAATGCTTTTCTTTGAATTTAGCTGAGTTTTGACTGCCGGATGATCTAGATAAATAAATCCTAAACCCTGGAGTCTCCCTTTTCCTGATCTTAATTTGCTGCTCTGACTACAAGTTATCTTTGTGAGAGCTGAGGATAGAAAATTGCTAAGCACCATGATGGAGTGTGTCCTTGAGCTCTGCAGCTGGAGACACTAACCATACCATCCAAAGCATGCCATCTATATGCAATATCAATAAGTGAATTTCCAGCAGATCCTCCTTTGAAGAGGAAAATAAGCAAGGCAATAGCATTAGAAAGCACAGTTAGTCTGAAATCCTTGCTAAGCTGCAGATTATCCACAGCTATTTCCATAGCCCTTTGTGGAGTCAGCTGGCCTCCTGCAAGCAAGCAATGAGAAAATACAAGGAAGGATTTTGCTCTGGTTTAGGCAGTCCTTTTTCCCACACAACCTCTGGTTCACTTTTAGTATCTCTTCTTTCCCATGGCATTTAATATTTTAATATTTCTTCTTGTCATACACCTCTCTTTTCTGCCAATTTTCATCACACACATAAAAAAACTTTAGGAAACAAGGTGAGCTAAGACGTTAATGCCTATTGCCTAAACTAACTAAACTAATCATATTAAACTAACTAAATTGGGCAATAGACAAAACTGCAGCCACTTACCTAAGAGAAAATTATATTTTCATATGCACTGCACTTACCATAATTCTTTATTCTTGCTCCTTCATCCCTTTACAAAACAAGGCTATTTTGAATAGACGGAACTTGATCTGTAAAGCACTTGATTAGCACACAGGGTACATTATTCTAATAAGATGTTATTAAAAATATAGGAAATGCATTGTAGAAGAGTTGCTTACCTGACTGCCCTTATGAAATATCTTTTATATCTGTTTCTGTTTGTAGCTTAGTACCTAAAATGATGTTCAGACACATTAGATGTCTCTTTGAATTATATGTGTCCCAGAGGTAGGAATTCAGCTACAGTAGGAATTAGTTTTTATGTTCTGTAGTAAAATGATTGTTTTTCTGTGCAGCACATCTAAGGAAATTTCAGAGGAAATAAACATATTTAGAAAGTATTTAGGAGATAGATAATGCTAAAACTAACGGTAAAAGAAACTAGAAATATCAGTCAAAATATCTAATTTCCCAGGGTTTTGTACAGACAAATAAGCATAGAAAATCTTCCCATCTGGATTATTCACCTTCTGTAATGCAGATAGGACACAGCATGGGTACAAAACAGATGGGAGAGGCATATAGAGAAAAGGGAAAATAAGAAAATTTAAAAACATACTAAGGGAATTGCATTCACTGTTGTTTACTACAAAAATGACAATTCCATTTTCTGACAAAAAGATAAAACAATGGTTATTTTGCTGGAGTAACCTCTTGATCCATCATAGAAATCTGAGATGGATACAGCTTTCAGAAACTTCTGTGTTGAAATGTTGCAATTATAAAATATTTTCATTCTGTATAATACTACTATTGTTTCGGCTTTTTTGTTGTTTCAGTATTTTTTCATTCTCTCCAGTTTGGAAAATATCTTGTGCCTTCTAAATGAAAGTATTTGCTGTCATTGTCCCATCCCACAAAGATTTCAGCTGGCTATTTTAAATGCCTAGGATATCTGCATAAGGTAAGGGGGTATGCAGTTAGATCTACAACGTATCAGGCTCCTGGAGCGGCTGCTGGAGGCTTGGCAGAGCACTTCCTGATTCCTAAATTTATAGTAGATGCATATGTTTAGGCATCTATTTACCTTCTGAGTAGGTGTGGACATCTGGACATCTGTCTGGCAACATTTCAAAGGCTCTTCCTAGAAAGAATTACAGAACTATTCTCATGTACAGCCAGCCCAGCGTACAGCAATAATTTACTTTCTTGGGTTGTTCTTTTTTTAATGTTGAAGATGTTTACTATTTCATGGTGATGTTCTATTTAGCATATTGGGAAGGTAATGTCCCATCTTGAACAGTATTGTCCCATCTTGATAGCATCATTTCACTATCAGAGAATAATACACCCACACATTACTTGTTTCAGTTTTCAGCTTTGGATGGATTTCCTGTGTGTCATATTTCTTTCACAGTAATTGAATCTTGCCCATATAGTGGCCAGCACGAAACCCGAAGCAATCAGATTCTACTTTGCATCTCATCTGCTCTTGTTACAGCTGTCAGACATGGTTATACCCTGTCTAGATTCATAACAATTTTAATGGTGTTTTTCATCCATTGGCCTGAAAAAAAGACAGTTCAACTGTCTCAAGATCCTCCCTTACAATGGGTACTCAACAAGAAGTATGAATTATTATTGACACACTCAAAATAATCTGTCATGCTGCTTTAAAATATTAATGAGAAAACCCTTGAATCTTTTGATATTAGTAATTGTTTCATGTTGTAATTGAATTGAAAAGCTCTGTTAAGATTTTTATTCTCTGACAGTAACTTATTATTTCTAGAGTAAAATTATTTGATAAGTGGTTTAGGTGGCAGCATTCTGAAGAAGCCCTTTGCACTTCATTTTTCTATGGACTATGAAAACTAACAATACACTGTAAATGCAGACTCCCAGGTACAGAAGTTTCAAAGGAGTGTGTAATTTAGTGTCACGAGATTTCCAAAGAGGTCATGTTTTCTAGATGCTTGATTGTCCATATAATCCTCATCTGAAATCTCTTTGATTGGTTCTCCTCTTTGCTGAAGGGAAATCTACAAAATATACGCAATCTATCATCCGATGCCACACTGCTGCTCTGTTCCAAGGCACTTCAGATTCACCTTGAAATTCAGTTTTGCATCCCAGCATGATGTCTAGGGGTTTTTTCCCAACACTATGATATAATCCAGTCATAGTCTGGGTATGGTTCTTTACTCTGTGGAACTGCTGTGTAGCCTGTTGTGGACCTACTTCTCTCTTCAAGTAGCTGGTTGTTCCTTATTCCTACTCAAGTACAGTAATTTGTACTTGGCCTGTATTTTTTTCCAAACCCTTTGTCCATTTGCCAATATTATTTTAATTCTATTCCTGTCCACCGTGGGGTTTGCAACCACTGCCAGCTTACTTCTATTTGGAATTTTGAAAGGCTTAGTATCTCTGTGGATAACCCAGAGACTGCTGAAACTTCTGGGTAGCACTGAGCCCGGGTGGAATTCTACAGAGCCCCATCAACAGCTGTCTCTTAATTTGGTGGAGGACAACGAGTAGCTGTTTCTGAGTGCAACTTTCACACCAGTTGTTCAATCTATACTACAGTCCATTGATCTGAGCAATATTTTCATAGTTTGTTTATAAGAATGTCAAGCAGTGTCAAAATGTTTACTAAAATCAGGATTTATCACGCCAGATTCTCCTTCCGTAACCACAAAGCCCATTATTTCTCCTAAGAAGGAGCAGACTTGATTTAACATGATTCAGTTTCTGATAAATTCATTTTGGCTAGTACTTAGCACCTTGTCTTCCTACTAGTATGTTTATTTACCCAGTAATGATTTGATTCTTTTTTTAAGAAGTTGATAGTAAATGAAGTTAGGCATACATTTCTGTGTGTTTTCTTTCCTTTCTTTTTTCCTGTCTCTGTGAAAAGAGATGGGTACCATCTTTGACTTTCTGATCTTCAACCTCTCCTGTATTTATCAAATTGTTACAAATATTTCAAGCATGCTTGAGATTGCTTTAGCTAGACTTCTACATGCTTTGAGGTGAATTTACCAGGACTAGTACATCTGAATTTTTTCAGCTTTCTATTTTAGGCAGATGATCAATAACATATTCTTCCTTATTCTCACCTGAATCCTTTATTAGTGTCAGTGGCGTTAGTTCACCAACCAGAGGTAATCTTTTTGTTGAAGAAGGGAATAAGAGAAAAAACATTGGGTTTTTAGCCACCTTAAGGCCCTAAGGTCTGTAGTCATTCCACTGAAGGCAATGTCATCAAACATAGCCAAACCTTGTACACAGCTCTCAAACCCATGCCTCCAATCCTGGAGGAGATGTTTGCATATCTTCAGTGGACTGCCCTGTTGATGGGTGACCTACCCATGCTGGAATATAATTACTGCTGCCACATGAACCTGCAGCCTCAGGCAGGGTTGTATCACTGAGGACTGGGACAGCGTGTTACTTGAGCTTGCCCTTTATTAGTTTATGCCACTGAGTATTTTTTATTATGCTTTATTCTCTTTTTAGTTGTGTTTTGTGTCTTGACCTTTCTGAGCTCATGCCTGTGCACTTCTGGTGTGTATTTTATATTTTTTCTCTGCTAATCTGTATGCAGGTCATCCAGAAGACCATTACTGAGCCAAACCCATCACTTTCTATGCTTCTGCTTGGAAAAGTCTGTACTTGTACAGTGTGTATTCTTCCACTTTCTTGAACTTCTCTTTTCTGTAGAGGTCCTTGCCCCCAGAAGCTACATTCTGTCTCAGGTCACTGCAGTCTGGTTCCTGGGTGTTTAATGTCCTTGTTCCACTGTTCTCCTCCCAGAACTGTCATCTCTACTAGTTCAGGGCTGCTGTAGTGCAAGCTGTTTTCCCGTTCAATGTTATTTCTTATAGATATTATTTGGTTTATGTATTATAACATCAAAAGGGAATTTTATCCCTCTCTCAGAACTTCTGCATGAAAATGAGTAAGATCATACAAATTTTAAAGTTTTCATAGAAGCACTTCTTACCTCTAAAGAAATATAAGACTTCATTTTTTTCTTCACAATGATGCAGATTTTTGAGAAACCATACATAAGACAAAATGACCATGTTTTAAAACAAATAACGATGTTTGTCTAAGAATATTAAAACATGCAGAAAATAATAGCTGTTAGGTTTGCACTGGGTTCCCCAAATTGCCAAATTTAATAATTATAAAAAGCTATATAAGAATTCCATAAGATGAAATTCTGTTTATTTTCCATATAGAGCATGAATTGTCTGCTCCCTGAGAATCAGGAATACTTTTAGTTGTCAAAGAGATTCCTGACATTTTAGCATTTTTTTACACAAGAATTTATAATCTATCAAAAACTATTTTAAGAAGTTTCTTCTTACCTTAAATTGATACATTAAAGATTTTTAAGTTGTTGGATGCGTGTATTTGTAATTTTTTTCACCAATAAAAATGCACAAGTTTTTTTTCTTAAAAGAACTATCAGAAATCTTTTTTCTTTGTTAGGTTAATGTGGGGAATAGTATTGTACTGTTTCCTTTAATTCACTGTTTATCGATTCTAAAATATTCCTGTCCCTTTGGACACAGACTCAGGTGTCTTGTAAATAATCTTCTTTAACTACACTTGTGTTCATGATCTGAAGGGTCAACCTGTTCTATAAATTTTTTATGGGTTTTGTTAAAAAATTTAGAAAACATACAGGAGCCTAAGCAAGCATATTATTAAGACAATTTACTTCAATTCAGGTAATGGAAAGGATGGAATATATGATCAAAATCAGAGTAAAATTACGATTGAGTCAGTGAACCGTTGAGTTCAGTTTCTCATATCATCCTGCTAGTATGCTACCAGATAATCAGATTGAAGGTATGGAAGTAATTTGTTGGTTTTGTTAGAGTCCATTTTCCTTCCTTCTTAAGACCTTATCAGAGATGAATGCAATTTTAGCATTTAAGTATGCAAAGACATAAGACAGGTCACAGTTTAGGTTCAAATTACATATTGGTGCATTGACTACTGCACTTTTGGTTTTGTGTATTTCCCAGAACAGAGAATGTCCTTTGGCTCTGTCTCAATGAAGCTGTTTTACCATTTTTGTCTTAAAGTTAATGCTTACCAAATATTATTGGCTTATTGCTCTGTTCATCTTTTTATGTGGTAGCATAGAATCTTTCCCCTAACTTACAACAAAGGTCAATTTCAGCTTAATAATTTTTTTGATTGATAATTATTTTAAAATATTTAACATACATATAATTTGAAGACTACAAGTCTTTGTTGGTTAATGCTAGGAATTTTTGAAAGTGTAGTTTTGTAAACACATATACAGATGTAAAGAATGAGCCATATTTCTAAGACAATACAGAAAAAAATTAAGGAAGAATGAGTTCTAGTGAAGTTTGAAAGACAAAACTGTGCATGTCTCCAAATAGGCAGTAGGAGTATCTGATGAATATGAGATCTTACGGTTTTAGTAAACTTGCTGGACTCCTTTAACTAAATCTTCAGATCACTTTGGATTTTTCTCTGTAGAACCTAAATGGGGAAAGAGGGGTGTTGAATTTTCTAGGCCAGTCCTAGAACCTAGATGTATAAAAAGAGAACAATTTTCTTCTAAGCACTCTTCACTTGGGGATGATTTTCTGAGGTTAATTTTCAGGACCAACTGATTCATATTCTAGATTATGAATACAGTTCAGTCCTCTCCCACTGGATTGACTTTCAGGCCTTTGATTAAAGACGAAAGTTGTGTCTGTGCACATCTTTTCTATTCACAGAATCACAGAGAATTCTAAGGGTTGGAAGGGACCTCTGGAGATCATCTCGTTCAAGTCCCCTGCCAAGGCAGGGTCACCTAGAGCAGGTGACACAGGAATGTGTCCAGGTGGATTTTGAATGTCTCCAGAGAGGGAGACTCCATGACCTCCTTGGGCAACCTGTTCCAGTGCTCTGCCACCCTCAATGTAAGCAAGTTCTTCCTCATGTTGAGGTGAAGCTTCAAGTGTTTGAGTTTATAGCCATTGCTCCTTGTCCTGTCACTGGGCAACACTGAAAAGTCTGGCACCCTCCTCTTGGCACCTGCCTTTGGGATATTTATATGCATTAATGAGATCGCCTTTCAGTTGTCAGCTCTCTAGACTAAACAGGCCCAGCTCCCACACTCTCTCCTCATAAGAGAGATGCTCCAGTCCCTTAATCATCTTTGTGGCGCTCCAGTGGCTCCTTATCTTTATTGTACTGAGGAGCCCAGAACTGGGCACAATAGTCCAGACATGGCCTCACTAGGACCAAGGAGAGGGACAGGATCACCTCTCTGAACCTGCTGGCCCTGCTCTTCCTGATGCACCCCAGGATATTATTTGACCTCCTGGCCACAATGGCACATTCTTGGCTCATGCACAACTTGTGATCCACCAGGACTCCCAGGTCTTCCCCTGCAGAGCTGCTGTCCAGTAGGTCAGCCCCAGCCTATGGTGGTACTTGGGGTTATTCCTTTCCAGGTGAAGGACACAACACTCATTAAGGCTCAAGTCTCCTGCTGATCAAGGTTCCCCTAAATGGCAGCACAGCCTTCAGGTGCATCAGCCACTCCCCCTAGTTTCATATCATCAGCAAACTTGCTGAGGGTACATTCTATCTCTTCATCCAGGTCATTGATAAACAAATTGAATAAGAGTGGACCTAGTATTGATCCCTGGGGAATTCCACTTACTACTGGCCTCCAGCTGGATTGTACTCTGCCAATCACAACCCCCTGAACTCTGCCATTCAGAGAGTTCTTGATCCACCTCGATGTCCATTTATCTGACCCATGTTTCCTGAGTTTACCTATGAGGATGTTGTGGGAGACAGTGTCAAAAGCCTTGCTATATATTGAGATCTATTTACTAAGCTGACAATGGATGAACTAACTCAAAAAATATGAAAAATACAAAGAGCTCATAGGTTAGTACTTGGAGGACTGACATCAGTTTTAGAGATGATTGTGAAAATGGGTCCCACAGAGATCTGAGTACTATTTAGAAATGTATCAATTAATGTAACACATCATTCTTTTCATTTGAGACGTTTCCTTGCAGTTGTTTTAGTTCTTAAGTGTTAATTTTTTTTTATCAGCAAAGACTGCCTGATTAATGTGACTTTTTGACTTTTTAAAGACTTCAGAATGAAATCTATAAAGTATTTTGACATTTTGTAACAGCCAATTTAGTCATAATTAAACAAAAATGTTTTCCTGGCCCAGCTCCAATCACAGCTCGTATTTCTCACAGTGAATGAGGTTGCAAGGAGATTTTAGATTACAAACTGCTGAGAGTAATCCTAGAAATCTAATATAATAGCTGAGCATCACTCATACCTATTCTCAGTATTTTTTTTTTTTTGTGGAAGCATCAACATTATGTCTTCCCTTTCATCTGGAATAGGTGGCATACCTAACTAAACCTTTCCACATGAATTTCAAAACCTGATTGCAAGAGACTTCAATTTAGTCATTTGAATTCAACAAATATTGGGCTGAAATTATGATGTGTACATTAAGCCTAGAGTTAATATTTTAATCTCTTTCCCATTGTGTGCATTAAATTTCCATGCTTCTAAATTTCCAACTATATAATTTACAGCTGAATTTAGCAAATGTAAATAGTAATAAACTGATATGTTCAATGCAAAGATGAGGACTTAACATCTCCTGGCCATATTGACTGGGATTTCCCAGGACAAATCTGTTATATCTGAAGTCTGTTTTTTCATAGCCTTCGATGAACATTTTTTTCCTGAAAAAAACAGCTTTTGATCCATGTATAGAACTGACCTCTCCGGCCTGTTTTCCGCTGATTATTTCTGATTTGTGTGGAGAACGTTCTTCCTTCAGTTTGTGATGAAAGGCAACACCTTAGTCTGTGATCTGATAATTTGGTTCAATTTTCCACTGTCCTTATGTAATGAAAAGTGGGATTAATTATTTTGTATTTATCTTTTCTAAGCCTTTCATGATTTTATTTTTTCTATGATTCTGTCATTAATTGTCTCCTTTCCAAAGGTGAATTTGTCCAATCTCTACCTTTTCTAAACACACCCATATCTTTGATTATCTTTGACACCTTTCTCTGTAGTTGTTCTGATTCAACTGCTTCCTTTCCGAGATGATGAGAAAGAGCTGTGTGCAGCACTGAGGATACAGGACACAAGGGATTTGTATGGTAGCATAATGATGTATTCTACTTTCTTTTCTATTGCTTTTCTACTGTTTGATTCTCCTTTCTGACTGCTGCTGTGCATTGAGGTTTATAATGAACCATTCACAAGTTTCCTGAAAGCTGATATCAAATTTAGAGCCTATTACCGTATATTTGTAGTTACAGTTGGTTCTCCTTATGTGCATTACTTTGCATTTATTGACATAGAATTTCAGCTCTAATTTTATCACCCAGTCACTCAATGCCATGAGATCCATCTACAACATTTTGCACTGGACTTCTGTTTTGCTTTGTGGCATCATGTAAATCATACATGGTTTAAATATCCTTATACTTTTTGAGGTGCTGGTCAGCAGCAGGCTCTGTAGGAGTCAGCAGTGTGCCGAGGCAGTGAAGAGGGCAAGCTCCATCCTTGGGTGCATCAAACACAGATCACCAGCCAGCCAAAAGAGTTGATTATACCTTTGTGTTTTGCATCACTGTGGCCTCACCTGGAATGCTGTGGGCAGTTCTGGGCCCCACAGTTTAAGAAGGTTGTGGAGGTCCTTGGATGTACCCAGAGGAGGGCAGCAACGTTGGTGAAGGCTTGGAAGACACACGCTGTGTGTCGCAGCTGAGGACATTCAGTTTGTTTGGAGAGAAGGAGGCTGAGGCGTGACCTCATTGCTCTCCCCAGCTTGATATCCTGTGATAGAACATGTGGAAATGGTTCAAAGCTGCATTGGGGAAGTTTAAGACTTGACATTAGGAAGCATTTCTTGACTACAAAAGTAGTGGAACACTGGAACAGGCTCCCTGGAGAGGTGGTCAGTGCTCACTGTCTGTCAGTATGTAAGAGGCATTTGGACAATGACCTTAACAATATGCTTTAACCTTTGGTCAGAAGTGAAATGCTCAGGCAGTTGGATTAGATGGTTGTTGTAGGTCCCTTCCATTTGAAATAGGCCAGTCCTATTCTATTCTCTTCCATGTGATTAAAAGACAAACAGATTTTATTCCATGACAGTATGTAATCATTGAGAAGCTGTGGTTAAGGATCTGGTCAAACAAATTTCTGGAGGTGCAAGTGTTCTATATCAATTGAATTATTCCCCAAAGGGCTTTAATATGGGACATGGCTTTCCCTTTCCATTATTTTTCATTCTACACCATTCTGCCATGTTTGTCCCTATGTCTTCATATGGAATAATTACAGTTTGTGCCAGTTTGCTTATTACAAAAGCCAGACTGCCTCTCTTTTATTTTCTTTTTTATCTAAACAGGCTTTTGTAAAAGTTAACGTTTGAAAGAACTGAGAGTTGCCTTTAAAATAGGCCTACCTGAGTTTCCTTTAATTGAGCCAGCTCTACTTCTGCTCCCAATATGAGGGAATTGTATCAGCAGGGGAACAACTGACATAAAGTTTAACCTCCCAGGTATTTATTCAGCTAGTCTGAGAAGCACAGCATGGTTTAGTAGGCTTAAACTTATTTGCACCTGAAAGAAAGCAAAGAGAGAGAGTTCAAACAGCCAGCCCAACAGCACAGGAACCCTAGAAATGTACTCCAGATGTCCAAAGGTGCCTGTTTTGGTGATACCTTCAGCATCACCCATGTATAGTAAGGTTTTTTCCAAGGACTAAGGGCATACTCTTAAGGCTCTCGTGTCCCTCATGTACAGGGGAAGGTTTCTTGGCAAAGATCCTTCCCAATTCTAGATGCAAGGAGAAGGAGAAGTGGATTAACATTATCTCTGCCTGATTTAATCTCCTTCAGGCTGTGTAATTCAGAGTCTCTCTTCATGCCAGAACATGACCTGAATAAATGCCATGTCCTAGATTAAATCTGAGCATGCTTTTCAGAAAGAAATTACCTGCTTTAACCAAAAGCTCTGCCTAGGCCCTAGCCAGTCAGGGACTCCAAAGATGCTTCCAGGTGAAAATTGTCTCCAGTCAGGACATACTCTCAGTGCTGCAAGTGAGCAGTTACTTTTGTCAGGTGCAGACTCTCTTGCTGCATTTGCATTTCTTTGCAGGAATAGCCTCAAGGTAGGAGTTAGGGCCAAATCTACCTCTCATATGCTGAAACATCTGTCACTTGGCTCTGGGGCAAGACAAGAAAATGCCTCCCATACATCCATCCTGTGGGGAAAAGCTCACCGCCTATGAAGGGATGCTTGTGGTGGTTTTGTGCTGACAGTGAGAGAAAAGTGCTTTCTAGAATGGCTCCAGTGTAGCTTGTGTATTTGCATGCTGCCTGATTACAGGCTGAGCTTAGATACTTTGGAAAGGAAATATTCCTTTTGGATGCACCCTGGGCTTCAGGCTGCAGAATCTCACCCAGATGAAGGTGAAGGGAGCAGTGGGATGCAGTGTCAAGTGAAAGCTGCTGGTAAGAAACAGGAGCGAATAGGACATGAAACCACAACATATACACAGGCACCATCTACTGCAATCAAATAAACTGTGCCAGGGAGATGTGGTGTTAGAGATCACACTGGGTCAGACATGACAGGAGGAGCAGCTTTGGAAATTCATTAGGCACTGATAGAAAGCAAAGCTTCACTGCAATTCTTGATAGCTTTTCTGCCCAGTGGGAATCCAGCACAAAAGCCTTTTAGCACACAGTTTAACTGGGAATACCTGAGCAAACTGATAACATTTCAGCTTTTATGCTATTCGTGTTTCGTACGTATCTCAGCAGACCGCTCCACAAAGCATTAAAAGGATGTGTATGTGTGTGCTTATGTACCTCCATCTGCACATTCAGGTAGCAGCTTGAACAAATTAAACAATGCTATCCATAGTGAGAACTACAGTGGGAAGGATCAAACAAGGACATGGCTTTTCCCTTCCACCATCTTTCATCCTACACCATTCTGTCGTGTTTGTCCCCGTGTCTTCATATTGAATAATTACAGTTTGTGCTGAGTGAAGAGGCTGCTATGTTAGCTGCCAAACACATAAATTCAGCCATGTTTCTAATTATAGTATTGTCCCTTCCAAAGACAAAAAAACTCAATTCAACTGTGGCTCAAAATTGAATCATTTGTTCTGTGGTTTAAATATGGCATATTCATACACAAGTGAAAGCACTCATGGGGTAGATCATCTGCTAAATATCCTGTTAAATGAAAATTGATTAGGAAAAACAAAGTGTTGATCAAGAAAGAGCTTCTTATCTCCACCTCTTCTATCTGTCATCTACTATTGTTCATCACCATATTATTTAAACAAACATACCCAAAAAGGCAAAAATTGTCAGTGTGGTGGATATAGAAGGGGCATGGGTTGTGTGATTTTCCGTGCATATCTTAAACAAAATAGTAATAGAAAAAGAACACTGAACTATGCAATGTCCAAAAACAATTTGGGATTGATACCCACAGAGAGAAATACTGTACGCTACTTTTCCAGGCCCACCCCTTGCAAACCAGATTATAAGAAACATTTTCAGACAACCTGTGCTCATCCATACTGCCTAATATGAATTTCTACACTCTTGTGAATTTTAACTATCTCTTGATCATTATTCAAGGCTTTTATTTCTGTGTGATTTGATTAGTGGCTGGTCTAAGCTACTGCATGTCATTCAGGCTTTGGAGTTTACTTCTGAGGTGCATTTCTGTGTCAGCCACTCCTGCAAGTCCTCTCAGGAGGTCCCACTTGGCTCGATAATATGAGCAGGCTGATAAGGGTAGAAGTTAAACTCTTACTTTCCATTCATTAGATCATGTAGCATTTCCTGCATGAGATGATGTGGTGGCTTTAGGTCTATCTGAGAGTTTCTTTCTGTTTTTCTATTATTCTCTGAGGTATCACAGAATGGTTTGGATTAGAAGGGACCCTAAGGATCACCAGATTCAACACCCCCTTACCATGGGCTTGGACACCTTCTGCTAGACCAGGTTCCTCAAAGTCCGTCCAGCCTGGCCTTGACCATTTCCATCCATAACTGCTCTGGGCAACCTGCTCCCTTGCCTCAACACTCTCACACAGGTCCCTTGTCCCATCACTTGTAAAAAGTCCCTCTGCATCTTTCTTGTAGCCTTTCAGGTACTGGAAGGTGCTGCAATGTCTCCCCAGAGCTGCCTCTTTTCCTGGCTGAGTAGCCCCAGCTGTTTCAGCCTGTCTTCATAGGAGAGGCTCTGATCATCTTCATGGCCTCCTGTGGCCTCACTCCAGCAGGTCCATGTCCTTCTTGTGCTGGGGGCCCTAGAGCTGGACACAGCACCCCAGGTGAGGTCTTGCAAGAAGAGAGGAGGAGAATCACCTCCTTCAGCTTACTGCTGTGGCATAGCTGCTGTTTGTGAAAGCTTTGCAACGTTTTTCTTATGATTTTTAAGCTATGTTTATGGATTAACAGGAGCTAGAATAATAATATGTTCAGTCAGCTATTATTACTTAGGTATTTAAGACTTATCTGTAAAGGTGGTTAGCTAATAGCGGGGATCCGACTGTCATAATTCACTGAAATCTTGAACTAGGTATTTTTGTTTCTTTGTCACGGTTTGTCTGTCTTTAAATGGGTACTGCCTCATGGTAATATAATTGTTTCACGCATGTGTTATTTACACTGTGCATGAAGGGAAAGAAATGATTCAGTAGAAAAGAAGTAATTCTTACAGATTTCAATGCATTGTTGGAATTAAAATACACTCTCTGTGTTTGTTGTAACAAGTGGAAATAATACTCTCATTATGTGCCTTCAGATCTAATAAGGAGGGAAAAAATGTCTCTTGGCATACTATCAACAAAGAACATCTTTCATAATTGCAGTATAAGCAGTGAAAGAATTTTAAAAGGAGTATTAGCATTAAAAATGCCCAAGATTTGCAATATTGTGCTGTTCTGAAAGGAGTTTGCTTTGGTACCCCCTGCATGCATAATCAGTTTCCCTGGGATTCAAAAACCTTCCCAAGTACCTTGTCACATGCCAAAGAGATTTACATTGGCTTTAGTCACTGGCAGACATTTCTTTCATTCTTTCTTCTGATTTCATTACCAGCTTCCAAAGTGTTACCTTCAGCTTAGGTGGAGGTAAAGTCATTACCTGATGAGTACTTTAAAAATTACTTTGGGTTACAAGACACCATCAAACATGAATTTGTTATATCAAAAGATATGAAATATAGTGTGATCTGCGAGTAGCTCTGAAATTAACACTGATAAATAAAGGTGAAAGCAAACAAAAGTAGGTATTTAGGAAATATAAAAACAAGTAACACAAAGTCAGTTTGATAGAAATGAAGGAAGGTCATCTTTTGGTCTGCTTATTGTAAAACTAGATGTAAAGGATTTTCTCACTTCCTGTTACTCAGCTGACAAATTAATTAGTCATTAAATTAAATATGAGAACTTTGACCCCATTCTTAGGATAACTTTTATTTTCTTTACACACTGGAGAAAAACTAGATCTCTCTTGTTTGTCCAGTTCTTTTCTGGTGATTTTGTTAAGAGTCTGCTCAGATGTAGATCTTCTTTCTCCTCCTCTTCCTTCTTACCATTGTCATTCCCTTCACTTTCCATTGTTTTGTTCTTAAACTTTCAACATTTCAGGTTGGCTTTATTTTACACTTTTGACTTTCACTGTATCCAGCTGCATGATTAAAAAGTAATTAATATATTTCAAGATAAAGCACTCTGTTCTGGCCAGTCATGTTTACACACTGTGTTCAGTGTTTTTACATATTGAGACTTCCTCTTCATTCAAAATAGGAAACTTAGATCTCTATCACACAGCAGACAACCAAACGGATAAGGATTAATTCTTGGGGTTTATTTCTAATCTCCTCTCTAAAGTAAAGGACAAAAGTTCCCAGATCCCTTCTGTGGACATAACTCAGAGCACTAGGACCCCAACCTAGTCTGCGAGGGTTGCTCTGACATTATCATTGTGCTAGCAGAGTATCTAGGTGAAATTCTGTGACCTACGGAATTATACATGAGATTTGATTACAGAGTTTGTTCAAAATCCTCCGTCTTTCAGATCTCAGAACACAAAATATTATTTCTGAGGACTTACAGCAAAAACAAAGAAGGGAGAATAACCCATAGCTATGCTAAAGACGAAGAGAGGAGAGAGAACACACCAAGTTCTCCCATTTTGCTCTCATCCCTGATAAAGCTGGGACACATCTTGGCAATGTAACAAGTCAGTCCTTCCTATTAAGTGATAAAGTCTTTTTATCAGTTTTATGCGGTTTTTAATTTAAAGACAAAGAGACCCAATGGGAACAAGAACTTGAGAACAGCAAATACAGGGTAGAACTCAAAAGGCACAGTAGCTAACAGGTGTAGTATAGTCTTTTCCAGCATGCTGCTGGGCTCCCAGTGCTAGGTAGATGGCATTCAAGAGGAATTGTCTCCTGTAGTGTTAGCCAACAACAACCTCTATGTATTTTAAGAATAGATATTTTAGTATCTGCTCGATTGTTTCTCCATGGTAATTCTAAAGCAAAAGTACCTGCAAGCTCCTGCCACCCATTTTCAGAGTCCTTAGCACATTATAAGGTCTATCAGAGTTGTAGTCTCTAGGAACTCTCCACTACGGCTGTAAGTGGCACAGTTGGACCAGACCAGCCCTGTGCCATGCTGATTAAATTGGTAGACAGTGTCCCTACAGCCTGAATTTTATTCAACTCAAATCAAATAGATTTTAGGAATATGAAGGAGAGGAAAAGACTCGGGCTTTTGGGTACATAGTACATAGGGTACTTCAGCTGTTGCTGCTGCCTTTTCCTGTTATGTTTTCTGGACATTTTTACAGTTGTTTGTGCGCTTTTATGGTTTTAGGTTTCTAAATGCTTTCAGATTGAGCCTCCTACTGCTACCAGTGTAAAATGTTGGGTATTTCATCATTTAATTCTGGAAAACGAGGGCATACCTTTAAGACTGTCTGTTCTTTAATTCAAAAAATTGCATTCCGTTGTGAAATTATCTATAATGATACAGTTTTACAATATGTTTCTAATAAAACGTTTATAATCAAGCAGGTAGAGTGCATAATATAGAGTCATATAATTGGATAACTATATACTATAGTAGTAAATGGTTATTATTATGCTCCAGCTATATACTTGCTGTTACTCTGCATCTTCTTCCTTTGTCATTGTCTTGGAATATGTAGAGTTACAAATTCTTTTTGCCTGGTAATATTAGTAATATTTCAGTCATGCTGAATCGTGTATACACAGAGATAGGGGTATAATATCCTGTTTCCCTTATGTATCTCCCATTCTGATTTAGCGCTTTTCTGGTCTTTAACGGGAGAAAAGGGCTTTACAGTCCTCTCTGCAGAGTAATAAAAATGTTAGTGGCAAGTAGGTAACTAAGAAGATTAACTACTCATGTTTCAGCTTTTCCTCAGTAGTTGTTAGCTCTTCTGAAAATGCTAATCAGGAGACAGTAATACTCAGGATGCTTTGTCATTTAATGCATTTTTACCTTTTTGCTTGGTAAATTCACTCTTGCCACACAGTTTCCATTTTATAAGTTAAATTTAAGGTATCTTGTCAAGCTTTGTATCCTACAAATTTTTTATACGCAAAGATTCTACTTTAAAAGTTCCTTCTCCTTTCATATTCCCTCAGTCTTTGCAGGAATTTGGGTAGTAGTGAAATACCTTGCAGAAAAAAAGGAGTAGTATTTGCCAAGTTACATGTTTGAAGAACCACAGAGATAGATAGGAAATAATGATTTTCAGCTCTCATCAGCAAAAAAGAAGGCAAGAAAAAGCCATATTCAGTGAGATGACAATCTGGGTGGACTGGATGTGTACAAGGAAGGATGTGAAGCACAGTTTCCCTTTGGATTGGAGAAACCTTTCAAATCTAGTTTACCTGCAATGTCACATACGTCCTCTTGGAGCCAGGAGTACTGTACATTTATTTCATTTGTTTGGGTGGTTCTATGTTGTTGTAATGAGATCTCTACAAAATTCTGTGTAGTTGCTTAACAGTGGTGAGTGACCTATTGTACATCTGACCTTGAGGATTAACCTGATAGCCCAGGGCACTTCTTCATGTAATCTTAAATACTTCGTGTAGACTCACATATCTACTTTGAACCAGTGGAACTGCACTATGTGAAGCTGATGGGAAAGTAATCTCATACTGTGTGAGTGTATTTAAAGGCCACAGCTGATGATGACAAAGCAAAGCAGGAAGACTTAAATCAAAATTACCCAAATCATCAATTTTAATAAAAGGTATTTCAGTCTGCAGAAAACAGCCTTGATTTAAATCATCACTCTAGTTTTATTTTGCATTTGTCCTTGCTTTCCTAAGGAAAGGTTAATCCATATTAAGTAGTAACTATTAAAATACATTAATTTGCAAGTAAACATACATTTTTGCACTCAGTTTGATTTTTATTTTTAATAAGATATATTCTAGTAATAGTCATTTATTAAGCAATTATATCTCATAGCATATATTTGCTCAAATGATTAGTTTTTAAATTTCTTACATGTTTTAATAGTTTCTCTCAGTTTAATGATGGACAATTATATAATCTAATTTCACTTCTATTAAACTAGGCATTTATATTTCATGCAGATATCCATAGCTTAAGCCTGGAGATTTTATTTAGACTAAATCGTTAAGGTCCTCTTGAGACTATAGTGCCTGCACAGGAGAAAAATAACAGAGACTACTACTGTTTTATTTCTACCTAAAGATATCAGCAGAAAATAAATTATGCATCAAAAGCCTTGCTAATAGCATCATAACAATGTACCCATGTTCCACTAATAAGAAATCCCTTTGTGGACTCCATACTGAAGTCTCTGCCTTGGTGACAATTGTTTCTCACACCCTGAGCCTGTCCTTCACTATGACTTGGAGAATTTAGCAATACTTATCAGCTAGTCATTGAAGAAATGAGGGTTTTGCTATGAAAGTTCTGATGAGTCTAAAAATAGTGTATGGTCGTGTCCAAATAATTATGGCTCAATGTTCAAAGGGAAGTCAGTAACAAGTGGTATCACTCAGGGGCCCATACTGCAACCAGTGTTATTTCATGTCTTCATTACTGGCATGGCAATATTGAGGGCACCCTCAGCAGGTCTGCTGATGGCACCAAGCCGAGTGATGATGTTGATGGGCTTGAGGGAAGAGATGCCACTCAGAGGGGCCTTGGCAGGCTCAGGGAGTGGGCTCATGTGAACCGGATGAAGCTCAAAAAGGCCACGTGCAAGATCTTGCACCTGGCTCAGGGCAATCCATATCAGTACGGGCTGGGGAAGGAATAGCTTGAAAGAAGCCCTGCTGAGAAAAACTTGGAGATCGTGGTGGATGACAAACTTAACATGAGTCAGCAAAGTGCACTTGCAGTCCAGAAAGCTGATTGTACTCTTGGCTGCATCACAGGAAGTGTAGCCAGCAGGTCGAGGGAGGTAATTCTACCCCTCTACTCTGCTTTCGTGATACTCCACTTGGAGGCCTATGAGAATAATGGGAGGGCTGAGAGAATTGGGGCTATTTAAACTTTATTTTGGCCTTCCAGTGTATAAAGGGGGCTTACAAGAAAGATGGAGAGAGGCTTTTTACCATGGTCTACGGTGAGTGGGCAAAGGGAAAGGGTTGTAAATTGAAAGAGCACAGAACGAGACTGACCATAAAGAAGACATTTTTTACAATGAGGGTGGTGAGGCACTGTTGGAGGTTGGGAATTTTTCCATCCTGTGGCTAGAGATACCTTAACGAGCCTTAACGACTCGAGACTTAACTTAAGAGATAACGACTGAGTACCTAAGGGACAAAGACGCACTTAAGAGACGAAAAACATAGCCAGGTGTGGCAAGAGAAGAAAAAGGTGGCTGGCCGTGGGCAGAGACACACTTGTCCCCGGGACTTGTTGGAGGAGACAGCTGCTGTTTCTTCTTTCTCTTCACTGCTGCCGCGGGAGCTCAGCACTGCCTGGTTTTTCTTCCTTGCTGGAGTCTCTGCTACCCTTTTGTTCGCCCGCTCGAGTGGACAAGCTCTGCCGCCCGGTTTGCTGCCCTGAGATTCCCTGCTGCAGCTCTGCTCGCCGTGCAGCCGCCTTGCCCTCAGCTCCGGCCGCCATCACCGAGGAGCTGAGCTCGCGCCACAGCGCCCCCTGCCGGCCGTGACTGTAACTGCACCAAAGGGGAGGGGCGGTGTCTGGCAGCTCAGAGAAAGCTGCCACCGGGTATCTGGTTTGTTTATTTCTTTTTGCTACTGTTGTTGTTGCTTGTTTTCCTCGTTATAGATACAAGTAAAGAACTGTTATTCCTTTTNCCTCTAAGGCAGGTTTCCACCTTCCTTAGCAGACGCCTGTCTTCCAAACCAAGACAGGCACTCAGGTTGGCAAGAGCAATTGTGGATGCCCCATACCTGGAAGTGTTCAAGGCCAGGTTAGATGGGATTTGAGGAACCAGATCTAGCTCAAGATGTTCCTGCCCATGGCAGGGAGGTTGAACCAGAAAAGGTTTAAGGTATCTTCCAACTAAAACCTTTCTATGATTCCCTGAAATAGCTGAATATTTTATGTATTGCTTATTCTCTGTAGAGGAAGGTGTGTACCCTAACCACTGCATAGCTGGATGAAAGTGGGGGACAACAGCGTCTTTCCACACTTGCCCACCTGATTTTCTGCAGAATAGCACTGACAAGTGTCTTCTGAGACTCTTAACTAGACCGAGCTCTCTGGGCAAGACAGTCTTGAAAAGTACAGGCATCCCAGAAGGTTTCCATGCTTTGAACTCAACCTTGGCAAGACAAGTCCACTTTGCCATCTAAATTGCTCTCTGGATCAAGCCAGAGACTCCTATTTATACTTTCAGGTGCTAGTGATCTTTGATACTTCGGACATTCTGTTCCAACCACTTCATTGGTCCCTTTGAACAGTTAATGAAACTCAAGACGACCAAATTAAGTATCTTCCAGCTCATTTGCATCATATTTGCTTTAGTTTTCAGGGAACACACATTTAAGTCTATCATTTGGTGCCAGGCCAATAGCCAACATTTCCAATACCAAGATTAGCAATTAGAATGATGGCTAGATGGGTTCACATGAACATAACACTATTAATTAAATAGCAGCTGGGTTAATCAAGATAGCAAAAGTAATTTGTTGGAATAAATATTTTATTAGCATGTCCATCAATAACACAAAATAAGAGCTTTTAATTAATTCATTTACAAAAATATTCACACTGTGGTGGCTGTAACTCTGCTTAAGGATCTGGAATCAGGTCTCATCTGTCAATGGGTATATTCCCACTTTATCACTTCTTTTTAATTGTATGTAGATATCAGTTACACAACTATAACTACTTGTTTGTTAGTTACAAGCCAAGTATTTCTGTCCCCTTCTGCACAGCAATACCTGACAATTGATGTTAAAGGGCTCTTTTTGTCCTTGTTGCTTTATTCTTTCAGAAACATGCATTCTGACATTTAACTACAGGAAGATATTCTTGGAATACGTTGGGTTATGATATCTCCTGGAATGCTTAGTCACCTCATCTTTTTTTTTCCCCTTGAAAAGACCATGAAATTGGAAGTGGGTGAATATTTTTTAAATTTCTCCCAGTATTAATAACTAAACAGACGGGGGAAATGGTGTGTTTTAAACAAATGTACATCATAAATACAATAGCTAGCAGTGATTTCAAACTTGATTGAGGAGTATTTATTCACTAATGCTGAGTATAATATAACATAAAGAAATATATTTCTGAAAAGTAGAGCAAGGCTGCTGGTTTTGCAAGAAGGTCATAGATTAGGCAAAGCATGTTTCAAACACTGAAGAGAGTGGGAAAATACTAACTTTAAGGAGAAGGTCTACTGAAAGAGCAAGAAATAAGCTGTTAGGACAGTTAAAACTCTGGCTTGTCATGACCCACATTTTTTTGGGAAGGCTTGTTTGGGCACTTTTCCCTATTGCTTTCTCTGTGTCAGGTCATTTATTTCTTGTTAGAGTGGAAGTCTTGCTGTGCTTTATGCACTTGTTCAACATCTTAGACATTTGAGGAATCTGCTGGAAGCACTTACAGATATATGTTTTATATAAAATGCATGGTTATATCGTACACATGTACATATTAAGAAGGAATTGCATTTAGAAAAATAAAGTTAATTTAATACAAAATACTACTAATGAGAAAAAATAAATATATGATGGGGAAAGAGTAAATAATTCTAAATATTTGATCTTCCTTCACAAACATTTAAACCCACAAGCTATACTACAATTTATTTTTATCATGTTCATTATTTATTCCATTTTACTCTTCAAAATATTTTAGTCTTTTTTAGGAAAAAGAAACAAATCCAAGTGACTTATGTAGTCATATTGCACAATATGAATGGTGATCAGGAAATATTGTAAATGAACAGGTGACATTCTGTTATGAAAAATCGCCTGTATTCTGGTACTTCTGTGGTCCTAATGCAATATCTTTTTAAATTATATGTAACCTTCAGTGCAACAAAATGGTGTTCACCTGAGAGAGGCTGTGGCAATGCCACCCAGCAAACTGGGCACAAAAAACCAGTCAAGGATGCTGCTGATACTGTATTCTGCTCAGAACGAGAAAAAAGTTGGATTAAAGTCACTTTGTCAAAACACCAGCAAGGTGAATGCCCTGGAGAGGAAGCTCTGACAGGACTGTGCCACAGTGCTGTGACAGCCCTCATTCACAAGTAGCTCAGCTTCAGCATACTGTAGCTTAATTCTCCGTGGGAAGATTAATCCCTTGGAGAAGGATTAAGCTGCAGTGAACTAGGGCCACTTTATTTCTGAATGGGAAAGGCCACACAGGGATTTAATGTACTTTATCTTATGTGCATTGATTTCGCAGCTTTAGTTAATTCATCTTAACTTCCCTGAATTCCCTTGTGTGGACAAGCTTTTTGTCTGCAGAGAGGCTTTTGGAGCTGCTTGTAAAGCTCCTCGTGCAGCCCAACCAGAAAGCAGGTTGGAATGATTTCTGTGCTTCTGAAGGAGCTTATACCTGTCTAGATACTATTAAATTACCTCTTTCTCAGATGGTTGATCTGTGACATCCTTAGAAGAACTATTTTAATTAGATTTTTTGAATGGACCAGAGAAAAAGGAATTTTCTTAAAACTAATCTCTGGGCTATTTTTTAAATCTCTCATGAAGAGTCTTTTCAAGGCTTTCTGATGGCATGAATTGTGTACAGCTGCATAAACAATATTTTCTCAAGCCTGGACATGTCTGGGCAGTGCAATTTAATAGGTTTCCTTGCCCAGTGGGATTTTGTTCTTCTTAGGTCATGGTCGTAAGAAAACATTTTGTCCATATGGATAAGGAGTGAGTGAAATTTCTATGCCTTGATCCTAAAGATCTTAATCTCTTCCTCTTGGTGGCACAAGTGACACAGATCTGGGTTAAGGAGGATGTTATCATGGGTGCTGCTGTTAAAATAATGGCATGGTTTGACTGTTGTTGACCTTTGGGGAAATTACTTTGTTCGTTTCCTGCATAGTTAATGTGAATTACTGATAGGGCCTTCTGATAAGGTGTTTCCTGATGTCAATGAATCATAACCCAGTTTTACTGTTCAGCTACATCGTGAAAATTCACCTATCAGTTTAAACTTTTCCCAAACAGTTCTTCTCCGGGACACTTTATGCAACACAAAAAGACATCTCTTGTGGATTCCATAGAAGTGTTACTATGACTCAATTCCATAGCAGTCAATAAATAGTTTTCCATTTTAGTAAGTATATGGGGTTCATAGGGGGCCCACAATTATGTGGGAAAAGTCGTGTGAGAACAGAGGTATTGAAGAATGAACAAATGTAAATAATAGCTGAACGTCAAAGTATAGAAGATTTTCACCCGTATTACTCAATAGCAGTATTCTTCAATACAGATCTCAGTGGGACTAGGAAGATATTTTAAAATATAAAGTGCATATTTATATATAAAATCTATGTTATGCAACACGAGCAAAAGAGGAAATTTCTTTAATTTAGGTGTTCATTACCATTTGCACTGAAATTTGCAAACGCAGGAACTGGAAGTAAATATTTTAAAAATTTAGCTGTGATACCTGTATTTATATACCATGGTACTAAAACTTTATGAGTGTTCAATGTGTTCTGATGATTGCTTTTTCTCTTCTTCCACACAGCTGATTGGATTTGTGTACGCCTGTTACGTGATCAGTATTTTCATGGAGGAGGAGGACAGCTGTAAGTACTGATACACACCTCTCCATCTCTGGAGCCAAGGTACCTGGGCTGAGACTTACTGTTGCACTGAACTACCAAAGCAAAGAACAAAGTTTGAAAAATGGCAGAATCTGGCATTCATGTACACAACCAATAATGCTTAAAGACATGCTTATTTAGGTACTACCAAGTTAGGTAGGTAGGATTGCACTTTCTGAACTTCATAGAGATTTGTGAACATCTTAAATAAGCCAGTCACCATGATGAAAATTATGTGATCCACGTTGCATACATATGGATATTAGTGTATGTACATTTACATTTGAATCAAAGCTCCTGAAGCCTCTTAGTCTGTTTTTCTAAATGACATCTTTATGAACAGTAAAATTAATGGAGATGACACACCAGGCCATTTACAGTGTGCAATATCACTCTGATCAATAATTAGATAAACCTGATCTATGCTTAGATCTACCTAGACCATGTGTTTAAAATGCTGACCCCATATTCTTAACTTGCCCTTATCAATGACACCCTTACATACATACTCATATTGTTACAAAAATTTGAAAATGTGCACATCTTTAAAAAAGTATTTCTCAAAAAGTCATTAAGAGGGCATTGAAAAACCCTGAATATGCTGAACATTTTGGTAGGATGCTGTATGAAAAGAGATTGTGAGAATTGCCTAAGGATGTCACTATACCCACATGACTACGATAGCCATTGGTAAAAACAGTAGAGAGAATGGAAAAATATTGGATGAGCAGAGGAACAAATCAATAAAATCTAAAAAAGGGACAACATGTGATCATGTAAATTGCTTCCTCTCATTTATAAGAAGGTAAACAGTAAAATAGCTCTCTCTAGGGGAAAAAATAAGAATGAATGTCAATAGCATTTTATGGTTATAGGATAAATAACATGCAACCAAATATTTCTTTATAAACTTTTATTCATAAATCTTTACACAGTTATTTTGTTTCTTCACAGAATAGCTCTAGTGGGTGAATACCACAGGAAAAATTAATTTCATTTGTAGGAAAGCATTTGATACTACCTGGAAAATCTTATTGAAAATATAATTCAATTAATTCATGCCTATGATGGAAAAGCAGACTGTTTGATTGAAAACAGTGTGAAGGAGTATAAACAAAATATTTTTCCATTCCTACAAATGGTACAATGTTCAGTTCTCCATCATAATGGAGTCCTCAAAGGACTCAGACATTAGTATCAAATCTATTTTAACACTTTCATTTAGGTTTTTATTAGGAAGAAAATATATCAAAGAGATTCTCAGATAAAATTGCATTGGAAGAATTCACAAGCAAGTTGTGCACATAGTGTAGTGTTGAAAGGCACAAGGAGCCTGGATAAAGATGGGTGCTGTAAAGGAGAACTATGAACACTTAGAGAAGCAACATAGAATGTAGGACTTGAGGAGGAAAAAGTCCAGAAAATGCTTCCTGGGAAGCTGGAAACTGCCAGTTAGGCAGGAGCTGGTAACACAGGGTATCAGCAGAAGATAGCACAGCAGCACAATGGCTGTATAGTTTGGGATGTACAAACACAGTCTTTGGTCAGTGAAAGCCAGAGACAGCTCCTTTCCATATGGCTGTGATGAGTCACGGCAGTAGCTGGGGTTCATATGGATAGCTGGAAACTTTGTTTATGAGGCAGTTAGTAACTAAATTCCTGGAGCAGAAAGGCTACATTAAGTGTTAGGGAAGGCCTGCAGACTGATGAGGAAGACACAAACCACAGTGCCTTTGAAGAATAATTGTGTATGCACATGCACACCCACATGAAAACACAGATACATCTGTACCTGGGAAGACAGACTCTTCACTTTTACACAAATGTGTTATATTACTGTTGGTTTTGTTTAGCCTTTTATACTGTGCTTCACACACCCTGTTTCAGGCATGTGTGAAAGACAAAACCCCCACCAAAGTATACATGTTCATGGAACCTGCAGTTGTGTACTACAAATCATATGTGGTTTACGTATTCAGGGCCTCACAAGAGGGGTTTTTTGTCAAGTTAAGGGCCCTGTTCACTTTGAAACCATGTTCTGTTTCAGAAGAGATGGGGTCTGATTCATTTTCCTCTGATGATGAGCCCACCTCACTTTTTTTTGAGGATTTCCAGCCATGTGATACAGATGGAAATTTAAATCGTTGAGAATAGAGAACAGGAGACATATTTATCAACCAGTAAAACCCATCAAATGCTAAGGTGATCCAGTATGTAGAACTAACCCAGCTCCCATTCTCCTCAAAGGACTCAGGGGCCTGCATGTAATTTCTGCTTGTCATTCAGAACTGTCAATGACAATTTGGTGTTCTGTTACAAGTGAAAATTACCTCACTGGTCTTGGAAAATACGGTGTAATGCCCTTTATTAAGAATGGAGAAATTTCCCTTGTACCTTTATATTTCATCTTCTAGACTCTTGTGTGAATAGGTTTTTTAGCTGGCAGAGAATGACTTGGGGCAGGGGCAAGAGCGGTGCACAAAGGAAATAAAAAGAGGAGCAAAGAAGTGGAATACATATAGCTAGGAGATTTCACAGCCATTGGAGAGAAGTAATTTCTGATTTGTTGTTCTTTTTTTAATTGCCTTCTAAGATCCTGAATTGGATCAAAAGCAAATAAACAGCCCTTTAATATCTCACCTTGTGTCTTAGTGCCCATTTTTGTTTTAAAGTCCTTTATGCTTATAGGTAAATACATTAAAGACAAATGTTAACCCCTTCATAGAAATCCCACCGATTTTTTAAATAAAGAAATGTTTATTTAAGGCACAGTGAGAAAATTGTTTGGTTTGTTTATTAGCTAGAAGAACAGGACTTATTCTAGAGAAATTCACATTGCTAACTTGCAGCATAACTAACAGAAAATTATTCTAGATATAAGTGCTTCAAAGCAGATTGAAAGTAGACAGTGTTTACATTAGGATAAAAGTCAAAAAACCTGCAACTATGACCAATGGTATTAATTTTAATATGATGCAGCAGATTTTTTCTTAGATAGATGCAGCTATTCCATCATATTTTAGCAGTAGTTTGCACAGAATAAATCCTCAGCCACCTGAGAGTCAAACCCTCCCTAATTAAATATGCTCTGCAATATGCAGTGCATCACGTTAACCCCAGTTCTTGGTCTGAAACCCATCAGGCAGACTTAAAAATTAATAATAGCTGCCTGTTTAGCCTCTGTGCTGTGCTTAAATGGATTTTGAGCCTGACATTTCAGCTGATGGACACTTTTCTGAACAGTAATAATGCTTGAGGAAACATTTATTTCCAGCTATTGCTCACCTTACCTACGTTTCATACTGTAGTTAACTTTTACTTATAAGGAAGATGATAGTAGGTCAAAAGGAATGAAAAAAAAAGACATGTAAAAGGCACACTGCTATAGTGGGGTTAATACCTTCCATCATTCATCCTAATGAAAAAGTCTATTTATATCTCTTCCCTTCATTTTTTCATTTCTTTCTTTGTAGATCTATCAATCTCTATAAGCCCTTTTGAAGGAATAGAATATGTGAAATCTGTAATCATAAAAGCCTGTCACTATCCTGTTTGTGAATCATTTTCTCCTAAAAATGAACTCAGAAACTGGTTTCCACCTTGTCAGAGTTACAGAGTTTTAATTCAGTGGAGTGTGGAGACTAGGCAAAACACATTGCCAAAATCATGTTTAAATTTCTAATTAGCTTCTGGACTCTTTTGAGAAACAGTTGATAGCACTATTAGTGCTTAATACTAGTTCATAAATGTGACACTAACACATGTCATAAGTGATAGTTCTGTACTTACTGGATTTTGTGGAGTGGAAATGGATTTGTAAACAAATTGCATAAGGAAATAACAGTGAAATCAGAGAGGAAGGTTTGCCACAAAACTACAATTGTGATTTCAACATTTTTGTAAAAATGAGGCTGAAATGCCAAAAGGGCAATCCAAGGAAACTTGGACCTCTTTTGTGCAAGAGCAAAAATAAAAGAAAAGGCTTCCATTTGCCCCTAAATTAAAATACAGGAACAAAATTAATTAAAAAAAAAAAAAAAAGATAGGGGTTCTTTTTTTTCTGTCCTCTATGCTAGTCATATTCAGAGCTCAACTGTACTTTGACAGAACAGAGAGGAATATGCACTTGTTTTTACGAGTTACAAGTTTCCCCGCATTGTGGTACCACTATGACCCTCCATAGTCCATCATTAGAAAAATATTAAGTAAAGCAAGATACATTATTGCTTCCTCTGAAAAACTACTGCATTGCCTTATCTGACATATGGCATTACATTCATACACACCATTGAGCATCTGTTGTCAGTAATCAAACATGAGAGAAAGAATTTTTCATCACATTTAATTTAATATTTATAGTTACACAGTAGATCCAGCAGTGATAAATTTCTCATAAATATGCCAATTTTTTTGCAAAGTGAATTAAGAGCTAGCTAGCAACAGCTAATATTATATGTATTTGATTACCTTTATGTATAAGTATCCAAGCTTCCCTAAGTAAGGAGTTTTTGGGAACCCACTACTAATATCTTTACATCAATTGCAATTGTCCATGTAGTTGAGTCTGTTTATTTTCTGAGAAGAGAATTTTTGTGATAAAATGTTTAATATCAAGGATCACTAAGAAGGAGGATTCTGCACTACACTGCTGTTAGGCAATACAAGAATCAAACATCCCCAGGCAACAACTGTCCCAAATTACCTCACTGAAAATGAGGACTCATGGAACTTAACGAACAGCAGCACAGGTCATCGCTGGGCTTTACTGCTCACTCACCTTTCAATCAATGACTTGATACACTGAAAACAAAATGTGTTGTTACTGACCAGTGGATGAATATGCTTGACACAGACTTTTAAAATGATAATAAGTTTTCTTGCTTGGCAGTGCACTATAGCTGCCAGGTTGACAGCATTCTCCTGGCTTTGGCATTTCTGGAAAATGGGAGTGACTATCAGTAATTTTGGAAGGCTTGAAAGCAGTTTGCGTCTTTCTGTTCATCTGGGCAAGAAAACCAAAACCCCAGAATTCTGATTCACCTGTTTTGAAAAAACAACAGAATCAGGTATTTTTGCCAGGTATACACATTGCTAGGCGTAGAACAGTAGTGGATTCATAACCAAATGTATTCTGCAATTCAACTGAACAGTTTTCTAAAAATAAACAAATGTGGCCTCCTGCAGAGATGAAGCGTACAACATACCTGTCCTCAAACATGGTCTGTGACATCTGGAAAGCCAGGGAACCCAGCCAATGCTACAGGTGGTTCGGTAGTTCCTGCTGCTCCTTGCACTGAGGTGCTGCCCGCATTTCAGGGTGGCTCATTCCGTGTTGCAGCTGCTGTCAGCATCTTGTAGATGCCTACCATGAGCTGAAGGGAGGTTGTAGCGTGACCAGAAATGTCACCAGGCATGTTCAAGGGGTTTCCTCAGTTCAGCTGTGGCCCAGGACAACCCCACCAGACATTTAATGGAGACAGATGTCAAGTTGCAGTTTCTGTAGACTCTAGAGGTCTGTCCAGCTGGAGTTTGTTGATTAGATGCAGACTCACCTATTTACTGCTCTGCTTTACTACTACCTGACTCCACTTTCTCCTGTAGTGGAAATATAAAGGATAAGCCTTTCTTCTAACAACACTTCCTGGTCTAACAACATTATATGATCCTACAGTCCTGTTGGTGTCCTCTTATCATCATTAGCCTTAGTGTATGAATTAATTGCAAATGCATGCTCATTCCTACACTAAACTAACACAGTGAATTCTAATCATTTAATGAAGGAAGAAATACAGCAGGGGCATTACACTATTTAAATTACCTCTACATATGCTTTCAATTTATTTTTGTTGTTTTTTTTTTTTTATGTTCATTTATCATACATTGCCTGAGAAAGCATTTGTTCTAGTTCCTATGGAAACATATGCATCGATATAATGCACACCACTAGAGGTAAAATCTTTAATATCTTTGAGGTGGTGTAAAATAAAAGCAATTAAACAATATAAATGTTAATACTAGGAAAAAATCTTGATTCTAGATAGGTTATTGGCAAATAAATTGCAGCAAAGGCTTGATCCCCCTTCCTTTTTTCCTGCTTAAAAACTATGGATTAATAATCTGTCACAGGAAAGCAACTCTAAAAATATATATATACCTATGCAACTGTCTGCTTTTACATTCTCCTAGCAAAATGTACAAAATAGTCTTCATTTCCAGTTGTATTCTCCATTGACTGTTATGGAATACTGTTCTAGCTAAGAGTTGTCTTTAAATAATAGATGGTGCACAGTGCATGGAAAGGGAAGTCTTAGCTGTGGAATATTTCTAGCAGCAGCAGAAGTTACCTGCTGTAAAGTACCATATGTTTTGTGTGGAATGCAACATGTAACAGTGCAGACAAAGTATGAGAAAATGACATCATCTAAATGACCTGTAAACTAATTCCAGTTTTTCAGTGGTAGAACATAGCTTACTCTAAGGTGTGGATCAAATAATTTGGAAAAGAAAATCCCCCTTGAGTTTTTAAACCACTTCAGTAGAATATTTCAGTCTGTCTTCACTGAAGAATTCATTTCATAATGTGGGGCTACCTTGAATAGGTATGGAGATAATAGTCAAGACACCATTTCCATGCAAGCCAGCAGGTCATTGATTTTTCTCTAAGGAAGGGGATAAATCACTCCAATGCTAAGTGTTCCACCAGTGCATTCCCACAATTCCTCCCTTAAGCACAAGTCAGAAAGTTCTTCCTGAAATTCAGTAGAGGAAAATCACCTAAATCACTTTAGCAAAAAAACCATTATTGGATGTTCCCCAGAATATTAGTAGCTCATAGGAGTAGTGATGAACACACAGTACAGCTTTGAAATGTTCTTGTGTGGGTGAGGAAATCCCAAGTGCCCAAATCCAGCTGTATCTGGCACTACAGACAGCTCTGTGGGTGAGGCATATTTTCCTCTGCTTCATACATTGAAATGGTACTTGGTCATTTTGATCAAGTTGGAGTTCTCCATTCATTCTTTTTTGTACAAAGTAGAGGAAGAGTTTAGAAGAGCAAAATTTAATATTTTTTCAAGATCTCTGTTATACCAATGAATTGTGTGAGCATTCAGCTGCCAAAAGGTACAAAGCTGTAGTCACTAGCTTCCATCCACAATTTTATATTCTGACTGTAGAAATATGCATTTATATTACATATAGTGATTTAAATGAGACTTCAGGAGCACAGGTAAAGTATTTATAAATATCTGTATGGAAAGCAAAATAGATTTTACATACTATTTTCAGAAAGTACTAACAAAGTTTTCTGAACAGAGAAATGTGTCAGAACAGTATTATATCATCATGAGACAATTTTACCTGTTTTGATAAATATGTACATGTATACAAGAAGGCCAGTGATGTCCTGGGGTGCATTGGGAAGAGCATTGCCAGCAGCTCAAGGGAGGTGATCCAGCTCCTCTACTCAGCCCTGGAGTGCTGTGTGAGTTCTGGGTGCCTCAGGTCAAGAAAGGAAAGGCACTTCTGGGGAGGGTCTAGCAGAGGGTTACAAAGATCATTAGGGAACTGGAGCATCTCTCTTAGGAGGAAAGGCTGAGGGAGCTGGGCCTCTTCAGTCTGGAGAAGAGATGAATGAGAGGAGAACTTATCAATGCATACAGCTATCTTGAGGGCAGGTGTCAAGAGGATGGGGCCAGACTCTTCTCGGTGGTGCCCAGGGGCAGGACGAGGGGTGGTGGGTACAAACTCAAACACAGGCAGTTCCATCGGAGTATGAGGAAAAAAGTCTTTACTTTAAGGGAGGAAGGGCACTGGAACAGGCTGCCCGGAGAGTCTCTGGAGTCTCTTTTTCTACAGATATTCACCAATAGCAACCTGCTGTAGGTGAACCTGCTTTAGCATGGGGTTGGACTACATGATATTCAGAAGTCACTTCCAACCCCAACAAGTCTGTGATTTTGTGATGGAAGCTAATTATCTTCAAGTAGGAATACACTTAAAATCATGTAGTTTTCCTTAAAACGCATACCCTCCCTTAAGATTTTTTGGTTTACTACCATAATAAATAATATTCTTATTAGAATGGAATTATAATTCTGATTTTAGTGGTTATATCATTTAATGAGAATTCCTCAATATTTCTCAGATCCATGCATTGCTTCCCTGCTCCCAAATACTCAGTATGACCTTTTTTTTTTAACTAACTCATTTGATTCTAGTTTCTACTAACCTAACTTAATATTGATTTTGTTTTAGTCTCCACCTTCCACCTCCTTGGCCTTTCTGTTTAAATTAAATCTGTTTTTAAACGGATGCCATCCCAATCCCCAGTTGCCAGCACCTTAGCCTTTTCACTTAAATTGCATCTATTGTTAAATCAATCTTACTCCAGCACCCAGCGTTGCTCTCTTGAGCTTTCCACTCAACATCACACACAGGCCTAAGTGGTGCCCATTCCTGTCTGTACCTTTCATCCAGCTGCTCCATTAAAATGAAACCACTTTACAAATCCATTTTCCACTTCCAGTAGCAATGCTCTTACTTCTTCATTTCTGAATGGCAGCAGCCTTGTGTCTGTTTTAGTCTGTGGAGATTAAAAAGAAACTTTTCAGACTCCTACTCTTCTGTGTAAATGCCAATCTCTCCCAAATCTTAAGTGTAATGCAAATGGGTTATCCTAATTTCTGGGTCTCAGTTTAAGTAACATCCATTCCATTGTTACTGCTGCCTGAGTGCTAATTTCCCAGTCAGCAAATCATGCCTAAGAGCTCTGTCTTGTAATAACTGCTGCCGTTGTTGTGGGAAGCATAAGCCTGGAGTGAACGATGTGTCCCTGTAATGAAGGGATGTGCTGAGCCAAGGAGGGCACAGGATTAGTCAGGCTCTAGTCTGGGCTGTAAATTGTCTTCATGATATGCTGATAAGGAATATGGGAATTCAGTGAACAATGAACAGTTGCAGTTGAGACAACTATACCCACAGCTTCCCTGATATGATGCATAACTCAACCTGTTGGACAGACCCAACAGAACCGTAGATGAATTAGCAATTTAGGTGGCCAGAGTTCTCAGGGCCTTTTCCTTTATGCCCATGCCTGGCCTGCGAGAGAGGTGCTGAGGTTTCATCTCAGAAAAAAGTGAAGTCTTCCCTTCTTCTTTGTAGATAATAGCCTCAAAAATTAAAATAGACCCATGCAGATCAGCTGAGCTGAGAGACTGTCACTGATTTTTCCTGAAGAGAAGGTTTATTCACAATTATAATAGCAGTAAGCTTTGAAATACAGCAGTAAAAAAGCCAAAGCTGCTTATTTCTTGTTTTAAGGGAGTATCCATGACAAAAATCATACGAGTCCCTTTTTATGTAATGGGTTCCAGTGTATGTAAACATACATTATAGCCTTAGAGGATATTCAAACTACTTTGTAAAGCAGGTACCATAAATTCAAAAAGAGATGGCTAACCAGCACAAGTCAGTGAAGTACATTGAACCAAGCCATAAATTTCAGGTCATAGTCAGATAAATGTTGAAGATAATATTGTTTGGTAATAGATACTTTCTCAAAATATGGTACAATTAAACAACCTGAATAAGAATTAACTATCCACCATTTTACCCATCTTTGAAAAACTCAGCTCTGAATCTCGTAAATCTAAAGGCAGCATCTTCCACCAAGAAAAGTCGTCGGGGGTTTTTGGAAAAGAAAGGGATAATTAATGATTACTGATAAAATCAAAGCAAGAGAAAGACCCTTGCAAATAAAGCATCACAATGATTTTTTAGAAGAACCACAGTCAAAGAACAAGAAAAAGGAGAAGTTACAAAGTCACTTGGTCAGAGCATGATGCTAATAAACACCAAGGTTGTAGGTTCAATCCCTGTATAGGTCAGTAACCTAAGAGTAGGACCCAATGATTCCTGTGGGTCCCTTCTAACCTAGAATATTGTGATTAAAATATTGAAAACTAATTTAGGTGATTGTTTGCTAAACACTTCTTTACCATGTGAAATTCTTACCTCTTCTTTAGTTCTCTTTACTGTGTTTCTGATGTCATCACAAGTTCAACCTTTCATAAAGTAACCTTTTAAAATTCCTTCTGTTTTAAACTTTGACTTGTTGTCTATATGTTGTGCTTTTTAGATTTTCTAGTTGAACTATTTCAACAGCCTTAATGGTTTCAGTATATAAGCAAGATTTATAGCAAGAGGTGTTGTCTTAATAAATCAGGCGATATAGCTGTTATGGTTTTCCAGCTGGGCCAGTTGGTCAAATAAGATATATTGCCTGTTCCTAGAAAAGCTGTTTTTCAAAAAGGCTACATTATATTTATTGCATTTAGTCTTTATTGCTGATATGCTTTATTAGCTCTGTATCATAACAACACTTTCTCTTACCAGTGCTCTGTGATTTGGGTCATAGCTGGACTCACTTTAAACTTCCTTTTACTTTCTTTTGCTTTGAATTAGTAAATATACAGTTGGTTTTGTTAGCAGAAATTTAATCTCAGTTCATCTGTGTTTTTCACAATATCACAGATTAGAAACAGCATAATTAAGTGATACTATGTGACTCTCACCATTTATATGACGGCTCTTATTCCTTGGCATTGATTTCTACTCATTCTCTTTTCTTCCTTAATCATCACAATGTATTATTTTGGAGGACTGAAATTTGAGAGATACAAGGTTTTCATTAAAATGTATTTTTAGTGCATCTTTCTTCAGGGAGAGGTTTTTTTTTGGATGAGGGTAGTATTGCATTATCTTTCTTTTTCATTAGCAGATTGATTCACTGGTGGCTTCAAAGTGAGTATTAATCCTGTTACACACTCTACTCCAGACATTCATCTTTCTCCTAATATGAAATGATACCACTTTCTAACAATGAGAAAACCATTTTCCTAGCCATCATGTTTGCTAACACATGTGATATTTCTTTTTTTCACTCCATCTTATATGAGAAGACCACTGGTTATTGTAAGCTCCCATTTTATAATACTCTACATTCTTAGCTCTAATTTCAAAGTTGAGAAAGTAGTCATTTTATGTTTTGGGTTGTTAAGGAGCTGAGTTGGTGACAGAGATGGTAATATCAAAAGCAATATTAAGAGATGAGAAAGTTGACTTGAATGCTAAGACAGAGTAGGAAAAAAAGCAATAAAAACATGAAGAGCAATAGATTTCCTCCTTTGCAGAGAAACCACTCACAGAGACTCATGGATGCACTTGGATGTGATTAAGTAGTAAATTTAGCAGATATATCTGCAATGGCTCTGGATGCTGGATGCTCATATATTCTGGGGTAGACGGAGGGTGCCATAGAAGAACTTGATTTTACTGCATTTACTGGGGCTTAAAAAGGCTCACATGATACTGATAAACAAAATACTGTTTTGCTGGCTTCCTCATCTTGAAAACCTAAAACCAAGAACAAGCAGAAGATTGGAGGTTGTTGATTTGTGCTCCTTCACTGAGATAAAAAATTGAGAGGAAGATATTGAGAACCTGGAGATCACTGATGGGATTTATCCACTTCTGTTTCCTATCTGTAGACTTTGATCCAGAGAAGGCACAGTAGGACCACAGGCTTTTGCTGGGAGGGATTTTCTGGTGGGATGAGGAGAGGAGGGTTCCATCAATGCTGGATGCAGCATGGCCTGCTTAGCAGAGAAAAAAACTAGTTTGGATCTAAAGGCACTAAAACCTTGGGAGATTTGTGGTAGAAAACTTAGGGGTCTGCCACTTCAAGGATTGAAGCAGACCACCCCTAAGCAAGGTGTAGCTGTGAGTGCAGTGTAATTGCAGGGCAGGGAATGGATACAATGCCCCACTGAAGGAGAAAATGTCATGTGCTGAAGCAGGATTTCTACACAGAATGTCACTCGTGGGTTCATGAGGGCAAAGGCAGGATGATAAATGAGAAGGAGGATGAGGAAATAGAAATGGCCTCATCTGAAATGGAAGAATATGTTAAAGAGTGTTAATGGGTTTGATGTCATAAAGTGGAAAATAGCATCAGATCAGTATTTTGAAAAAGCTGATACCTGACCACTCAGGCTGCTGGAGAACAAGTTTTAGCATCTGTAGAAAGTTCAAAATATCAAGTCTTTTGAGGTAAAGATGGCAATTCTGTACCTGGATCCCAGCAAAGTCAGCTACTAATGAAGGAAAGGCCAGGGGAGAAGGAGACTTCCCTGACTGATAGCAAACGACATTAACAGGCAGACATGTTAAGCAGATTTTAAAGCAAATAAAAGAGATTTATAAAGGAAAGAAAAAACGCAATATGGGCTGAATGTGACAGAGCTTTAGTCAGCCAGAACTTTGAAGTGGATGTGCGTGGTTCCCTTTACAGAAAGCTTACCAAAAAATACCGCAACACAAAACTCTTAAAAGACAGAGTTAATTACATTATAAACTAACACGCTTTTAAAATGGAAAACTCAAAGTTACTGGATCATACAGAACAAAAATGAGAGGCTTACAGCATTTCCTCCATTGTTTTCTGAGTCTATGCAGTTGGAAAAGCATTTGAGTCTCAGCCAAGTCTCTGGCTTCTTGATTTGCAGGATATTCTGCTTGGCCTCCCAAGTTCTTTTTCCTATCATCTCTAAGGCCTGCCTGGTTTGCTGCAGTGTTTCCCCACTGCAGGCTTTGCTTGAGGAGTGCATTGGCAGCTCCTTCCCTCTCTGGCCTGCATCCTGCCCTGTGCCATGAACACACACACTCTCCTGAACATCCTTGGCTCACTTCACTTTTCATAAGACAAGTAAAGATACAAACACATGAAGCAAATATCATGTCATAGAGGATGATAGTAGCAAATTTCAGAAGCAGTCTTTCATCCCTAGGAAGGTGGGAAGCTGGGAAAAATCCAGAAACACTCAGTGATGAGAAGAATCCCTCCTGTCCTGTAACCTACTTTTTAAAAATAAAATTAATGTTCAGTTGTGAATGGATGATGTGAACTTTCTTCAATACATAGAAATCCTTTCCTCCAAATGTCACACGTGTTCTAATATGTCATGTATTTGATCTTGCAAATACTTTTCTCCAGGAATTTTATCTTTAATTATTCATTAGGGTTGAATAGGGTCAGCATTAATTTTAAAAATAGGGAACATTAATTTCACATACTAAAATATCAGTAATTTGTAGTTAAGGTTAAAAAAAGCAGTTGTGATATTCTTGGGTATAACTGCTCGGTATAACCAGGCAGTTATAAATATTTAATTGTTGCCTCAAAAATAAATAATTGTATCATACTGGCAAATAACTGAAGCCTAAAGAAATTCCATGGATACAAAGAACAACAGGCCAGGGACAGAGCCCTGTGGGACTCAACTGATAGGGAAAAAAAAAAAAACAAACCAAAACAAACAAACAAAAAAAAAACCAAAAAAAAACCCTAACAACTTGAAAGAGCAAAACACCTAACCTGTAACCTAGAAATGAACTGTAGGTGGAATAGATCAATTCCAATTGGTCTGAGCATCCGCACTGAACATTTTTGAAAGAACGCTGTAGTTTATGGCATCAAATCAGCAGTAATATAAAGGCACACTAATACATCACATGTATTCCTGAATCAGAAGATCAAAAAAAGATCAAAGCTTAACTTCAAAAAGCAGATTCAGAGTTCTGTCTCTTTTGAAGTCAACTTGGACACATTTATTGTGAAGATCACATGTCTGGAGGTGTGACTAAGCTGTAACAGCCTTCTGTAGAATAGTCTTGGGACTATTTAAGCTGCAATTTTAGTGGATAGACTGGATATGTGTTAAGAGAACTCAATGGCATCTTTGTCTCTTAGTACTGTGTGAATGTAATTGATAGATGTAGTTTCTGGGCATTAAATGTCTTGTATGCATGGTTTATTTTTCCTTTGCATGTTTAATTTGTACATAGGCAGTATAGTAACTTCAAGAGAAAGAGGGAATCACAGAGCATTCTGCACCAAAAGGGAGTTGATTAAAAAGGATGCCAGAAAGGGGAAAATCAGTAATTAGTGAGAATTAATTTTTACCAATTTCACATCTCTAATTTTCTCACTATATTAAAAATTATCCATGAAGTTTTAATTAGAATTGTTTGCAATTTACTTTGGTCATATGCAGAAAGAAAACTGCCTTTCACTGCATTTGAAATCTCATACTAGAACTAGCAATAGTACCTTTAACTATAAGCCTCAGAAAAAAACCCAGCTTTATTTATTTGAAATGTTTTTGAATACAACTTCCATCTATTAGTATTCTCATTAAGATATTAGTATTTTCATTAAAATGAGGATCAGAAAAATAGTGACCTATATAGGAAGAAAATGTATCATCAGACATACTTAGTTTGACTTGCATGGCTAAAGAATAACCTAAGTCATAGCCAGCTCTGCTGAGAAGTATGGGATGGTTGATGCCCAAGCTGATAAGTATTTAGAGGGAGTACAATATAACATTTTAAACCAAAATGGAGATCTACTTCTCATCAACTTCAACTTTGCATAAGAGTTGGCAGATAGCACAATGTCAAGAAAAACTGATTTTTCTAAAGCCTAAAGGAAAAAATTTATACATACCTGCAGCTTAAAGTATTTTTTTTCTGATAGTAAACTTGTGATAAGTATTTTCCTATAGGCCGTATGTGTGATAACCGTACTTTTCTAGGGACTTTTACCATGTAGTGGCCAGGAGTCCTTAATGACTTGAAATTGACTGGAAAATACTTCATTTTAGAGAGAATAAACCCCAAAACACCATAATCAGACAGCCTGTCACTTAGTTTCAGTAATGGGATGGTATGGCTGTAAATAACTTTCAAAGGCACGACACAGCGAAGATTTTTGAAAGATACTTTCAGATTTGCAGTGATTGGAGAGGTCTGGGTTAAGAAGATTTGAGCACTTTTCACTTCCTAACATCTTAGATCTTCTTCATACTTCCTTCATCTTACTGGGCAGTCATGTCTTGGAGAATAAATGCTATTGATATCTTGGATGTCACATCACCAATAAAATGAAGAGAGAGTTCAGTAGCAGATGTCACAGATAAAATTTCCATGCCAGTGCTCTTTCTAAGGCACTTGTGAGAGGATGCTTCTTTCAGTGCAGTCCTGCAGAGAAGTGTGGTACTTACATGTTACAAGGGGTATGGCAGTTTTTAAAATTATGATCTATCCCACTGGGGAAGACTAAGAAGAAAATCTGGTGCAAATATCTTAATAATTACTGCAGAACATTGAAATATTCGCCTTTTAGCTTCCAGTAATAAAAGTTTAAGTAAAAGGTTATCTCTTAGTAATTTTATACCACTTTATCCTGTTTTAACCTGATTACCATCTGCCAGTACTTTATGGAGACAGAGCAGCAATCAAAGTGCCACAAATGATTACTGATGTCTCTTCTTCTCCCCTTTTTAATTGTCTTGCACACATTTTCCCTCCTTTAGTCCTCTACATAAATGAGAAGCTATTCCTGTGATCCTGCAACGGAATGTGTGATTCTTCTGCTACATGACTTGAGGCTTAGGTGCTCAGCCTTAGGATGAAGAGGGGGAAATGGGTAGTACTGGCTCCAGGCAGAGAGCTGGGTCAGTCTGGCTGGTGCAGTGAAGGGTGTGAGGGCAGTGGATCTCTTGAAGGTGGAAGGCACCTGAAAAAGTAGACACCCTAGGAAAAAAACATGCTTCTCTGGAAAGTTTATGTAAACTACAACTGCAAACACTGGAAAGTCCAAAGTTTGGACTTTATGCATGTAGCACTGACTAATCATCAATCCCTCAGGTTTGCTTCCTCTTTCTTATTTATTTTGGATCCCTTTCTGCTAGTTACACCCTCCTCAGCTGCATACTTTTTCTTAATGAATGTAGTTGCATTGATATATTGCAATTCAAAAAAATCTCAATACAAGGAAAATAATTCAATGGAAAATAGAATTTGGAACCCCACAGGTTAAGAAAATCTTCTGTATGTAAAAATACAAGTTCAAGCAGCTGCTAGTCTGCTTCTCTCTTGGAAAGGAGACAGCTGGAGGTGCCAACCATTCAAGCCATCAGCTTTGGGGCTTACTCCCATTTATGAAATGGGGAGGCAAGCATCAATAGGATCTAAGGTATTCCAGGCCAAGAGACTGCAGGATTTGCTAAGAATTGTGCTGTCACCATATTGCTACTCTGTTCATATCCTGTACCTCCAGACATGCTTAGAATTTGCCAACTTTGAAAGAAGAAATTAGTAATATACCAATGAGCTGACAAGCTCTGGCAGCTGTTTGAACAGAGACTGCCAACAGGCCAATGGGATATTGCCAGAGAAGCGGAATTCCAGATGAGAGGGTGGAAAAGGAGAAGGGATTTTTTTTTTCCCAAGCTCTGATTCTTTTACACTAACTTAAAAGGAAAGCAAATTTTAACTTGCATATGGGTGAATGCGCTGGATAAATAGTAGCAAGGCAACCCAAAATGTCATCGGTCTAGAAAAGAATAACCCTCAAAATTACTGATGACAGTGGATACACTTTCTTCAGCCAGCGGCATACTGCACTTTTCTCACTCAGGCAGATTATGACAACCGTTCCTCTGATATGGCCCGTGAATGAATGAACATCACTTTAATGGACTGCCTGCTGTGGACAGCCAGCACAGATTTGCACTTCCAAGCACAGCAGGTAGTGAACTCTAAAGGAACATTTCACACTGGTCATTAAGCATCCAGCATGACCACAAAACTGAGGTGACACAAGGAGAGAGCAATTCACTGGGAATAGGGATCATGTTTTGCAGCCAGCTGCAGATAAAATAACCAGCTTCAGCTGTAACCTGCTATTATCTGTGGGATACTAAAAAATCCTCTCCTTAGGATTTTAAGTTTCTCTCTGCATGACTGTAGTTAATGATTGGACTACATGGGGTGTTCCTTGTTTAGTGACTGAATATCCCTACTGCTAACAAGTTGTGGTTGTTGGTTTGGTTCAGATTTCTTTTTTAATTTAATGCATAGTGCTATAGAACTGTAAAGAACACTGGTTTTTAATGGAACTTTCTTTCAGGCTTATGCAACTTTCTGAAGCTATTTAATGTAGTCCTCTGAATCTATGGCAGAAATTATCCATAATCTATTAACCAGGCAGAAATAAACAAAACCAATTTTTTTATATCATTCTTAAACCAATGTTTTCCCCTTGGAAAACCAATATAAATGTTGCTGATATTTACTTTTGGCCAATTCAATAGAGGTATGTATGCATCCAAAGGTTCATTCAGTGTAAACTTTTAAGATATTTGATGCCTGCTTGCACTGAAATGTACATAATAATGTCTTTGCCTCCAGTGAAAATAAAAATTCAATTTTCTGTGTTTAATGGCCATTTGTGGTCTTAGTCCTGGAAGACTACTAATTATAAGGGATGAAAATACCAGGGAAAATAAAAATGAATCTTTAAAACTAAAAGAAACTTATAATTCAAATAATTGATGATGGATCCTCATATTAAAGAGCTATCAGCCATAAAATAGAGTGCATAATGAAAAATGGCACATTCCATCGACTTGTGTGATAGAACAGCTTCGTGCCTTGAGAATGAGCTTCACATGAATTTTAAGGTGAACTTCAGCTTTAATATTACATAAGACATCTTGGATTGCAAAAGAGAAAGCTTCGGCTAAACAGGTTTGAGCAGCTCATCTCAACACTTGCTGGATGGTGCTATTAAATATATTCTCTTTGTCAGAACAAAAACATGTCTATGTTGTCAACCATTAATACATCTCAACTTCATTTCTTGCTCAGAAAGATTTGTTGGTGGAAAGGCTAGTTATTTTAAATTTTCTCTCCCTGCTTACAATTGCAGATGACGATTGTGATTGCTGAGAGGAATAACATGCAGTTCTGAAGCGGTGAATTGCCTCAAAAACATTCTTTTAGGTTCCTGTGTTAACATGTGCTCAATTAAAAAAAAAAAAAAAGAAAGAAAGAAAGAAAAGAAAAAACAAAAAACATCCAGACCTTCAGAAATCAGGGAAAACTAAAATACA
>VZRN01004397.1:919660-956005 GCA_013397935.1 Dasyornis broadbenti
AAAAAAAAAAAAAAAAAAGCCAAAAAACACTATGGATGTGATTTATTCTAAAAAATTATTCAGTAAATTTGTAATGTATTAGACATCTAGCATTCAGCTCTGAGTTTCCCAACACATGAAGGAGATCAATCTGTTAAAGCACATCCAGAGGAGGGACACCAAGTAGGTTAGAGGGATGGAGCACTCTCCTGTAAGGAAAGGCTGAGACAATTGGGATTGTTCAGGCTGGAGAAGAGAAGGCTTCAGGGTGATCTAATTGTGTCCTTCCAGTACCTAAAGGGACCCTACAAGAAAGATGGAGAGGGACTTTTTACAAGAACATGTAGTAACAAGACAAGGGGGAATGGATTCAAACTGAAAGAAAGTAGACCTAGATTAGATATTAGGAAGAAATTCTTTACTGTGAAGGTGAGAAGACACTCAAGCAGGTCGCCCAGAGAAGTTGGATGCCCCATCCCTGGAACTGTTCGAGGCCTGGTTGGATGAGGCTTTGAGTAACCTGCTCTAGTGGAAGGTGTCCCTGACCATGGCAGAGGGATGGGAACTAGATAATCTTTAAGGTCCTTTCCAACCCAAATCATTCTATGATTCTATGGTTTTCCAAATCAACTTCTACAAAAATGTATCTGCAAATATTTCCTCTGTAAGGCTTCAATCCCATTAGTGCTGAAGTAAATTTTGATATATGTTATTTCATTTAATGACAACATTCTGAAGGAGAGCTGCAACAGGAAAGAAATACAGTAGAAAGAGGAGGTGCAGATAGGCTGGTGCTGGCACTCAGGCTGGGTGAGATCTTCAGCACATTATGTTCTGCTCAGACAGTCGTAAGAGAGCATTCTTGGGGCAAAGGTGATACTGTATGATTAAAGTACATCAAATTCGGTTTGCAGCCGTGTTACACATTTCTGGACTCAGGAGGAGAGGCAAACTGAAATCAACAGGAGCATTTCCACAGATTTCAGTGGGTCATCAGTCTGCCAGTCTCTAAGCCTCATTTTCCCATCGCCTTGTGCTGGCTAAGCACTCTTTGTTGGTCTACCTAGTGCACACACTGACTAGGAAGGGACTGTTTTTTCATTAGTTGTTCATACAGCAATTAGCACAATGAGTATCAAAATTCTGCTTCAGACTTTTGTATATATGCCTATATATAAACAAATGAAGGAAGTTGCTTTCCATGCAACCAAAGAATCCTAAGGTACTGGGAATTACTGTCAGCTCTGGACAGGTCTGCAAAAAGCCCTTTGAAATACAGAGTAGTCTTTTTCACATACCTACTTTTAAGATTTCTAGGATAGCTTGAAATTGTGGCATCTTGGAGCTGCTTAAAATCTTATGAAAATAACAAAATAAAAGACTCAGACTAAAATGTCTTTTTTAAAAACCATTATCACTATAGAAGGTATGAAAAAGTTCTCAAGGGCACATTATTTCTCTTAGTAGAAGGATTCTGAAAAGGCATCATGATGCCACAAATTCATCCAGAGAAGATGCTGCTGCTTTTTCACATTTAGTTATCACCTGTTTGTTCTTAACTCGGCTCTCATGCCATTGATTTTTGTTGATGCTTTACATTCGTGCAAGTCAATTGAGCCTGAAGAGTTGAGGTGAAATTAGGTTCACAAGCTAAACTGCTTCCCCTGCCTAAATTTCTAAACACTTATAAAGGAGTTTAGGGAATTATTAAATACATTATATATAAATATATATATCTATACACACATACATATATATACATATACATTGCCCTAAAGACAATCAGCTATTTTACCCCGTAGTGGTTTCTCTTTACATGCTCTGCACATCCATGAATGCTCCTTTTGCACATGTGCTGGCAGGAGTGTGTTATGTCTACTTATCCTACTGCTGCCTGTCTTTCCAGGCGTGGGGCTAAATAGACCCCAAGGAAGACAGAGCATGGAACCTTCTGTAAGCAGTTTCCACAACATCTTTATCTACTTGGTTTATTTCTCATATGCAAACCTGTGCGTGCACTTATTTTTATTTTTTTTTTTAAACATAATTTGTCCACATTTCTTTTTCAGTTGACATATTTTCATTTCCATTTGTTCATTTCTGGAACTGTTGTATTTTCAGTTGATTTCATAGACGGACTTGACACATACTCCTACCGACAGCCCCCCCAGGAACATGTTGAGTTAAAGCCTGTAAAGCCTGTAGGTAAGGTTCTGGTCCCATGGACCACATTAATCCTTCTAACTGAACTGAACTGAAAGCTAACCTTCTCCTAAAATAATTTGGGCATCAGATTACTGATAATTTAATTATATTTTAATTAGAACTTAATTAAAAATTAATCCACATAAAACATTCGAGTAAGGACACTTTGTCATTGATGGCATATCCGCTAAAGCAAGGATTAGGAGATATCACCATGTCTGCCACGTCGCGCCTCATCTTAACGCAAGGAGAGGCTCTCACTGAAGGATAGAATTGCTTCCTTGATGAAATTTTAGCAAGAAAAGCACTGGTTTATAGCCTCTGCTGCTGCAGAAACCTTAATGAGATTAACCCATTTATAGAAAAGCAAAGGTTTTTATGTTTGTCTAGCTACTGAAAGAAAAATTTTTGCTGAAAAACTACTTGTCAGCTTAAAATCTAACTATCTGTAGAGTTTCACTGGAAGTTCATTATCTCTTTGTCATCACTTATTTGCTTGCACCATGAAAATCACATTTTCATAGACTTTTCCTGCTTTGCTATCTAATGAATAAGTTTGAATGCATATATGTTCTTTTTATTTGGAACAAATTAGGATAGAGGGAGACATTACTAGTATATATATTTTGACAGAAGGTCATATAACTTCAGATAGATGATTTTTCAAGGAGTTATTTGTAAACCAGAAGATGTTAGTTTAGAAATTCTTTATGGTTGGAACGTTTTGTGACGTTGCTTTCTGTCTTTAAATTTACCTTTAGGCTTTTCATGCCTCTTAAATGCAACATGAAATGCACGTAGAGCTAATTGACTGAAACTGATTTAATGACTTGCCGTATTTTACTTATCAGTTAACAGAGTTAGAAGGGGTTGAAGTTTTTTCCTGGTCTGTGCATGTGCTAGGAGTTTTAATTTAAAGTGGACCATTGCTAAAAAAATGTTTGGGGTTGGAACTTGACACCTGAACTTTGTGACTTTATTAATTTTTTCAGGTTTTAAAAATATATTTTATTCATTATGCAGCTTTCAATTTGTAGAAATAAAGAGAGAGAAAATTTTACTAAATATTTACCTAAATATTATAGAATTATGAAGGCCCAAAATTTTGTTGTATACTAAAACAGAAAGAAATAACACATTAAGACAACTAAATGAAACTATGAACCTTCTGACTTTTGACTGAGTACATGCTCTGCATTGAAACCTACATTTTTAAAGTAATATTTCATTGAATGTCTATTCTTCCGCATTTTCTGTCAGAAAGATGACTGCAAAATGGAGGTTTGACCCTTCTGAATAAACTGCTAGAGTATAAAGTTAAATTGATATTCAGGAGCAAGAAGGCCATGCCTGCAACATTTACAACTCTCCATAAAAGACTTTAATCTCTAAACCTGCATTCAGATTAGATTTAAGCATCAAGTGCATAAATGTTTAGTACTTTCTAAGCAAGCACTATAATTAAAGAAGAGGATAAAAGACATATTCACGAAATACAAATACATTCCTGCAAAATGTATTCATATGTTTTGTGCAGTAGAAAAGTCACAGCATTTGATAATTTGTGCTTTGATAGCAGATTTTCAATAAGTAGCTTAAGGGGTTTTGGCGTTCTTGGTGATCTTACAATACTGGAGAATAAGTGCTATCTTCCCATTTCCTATGTATCCTTGTACAGCTGGGAGAACCCTCTCTGGCCTCTTTATTGCTTCAAGGAGTATAAAACTGGGAGAGAAATTATATTGTGTTTTCTTCTTTATTGATGTTTTGGTTGTATGTACTGAAAGATACAGAGAACCTTTATCTAAGCTGAGAGGGAAATTGCTATCAGTAATCAAGTCTGAGTTAAAAGCCAAATTGCTGGTAATAATTTGGTCAGTGGATTGTGCCAGAACTTTGCAGATGCTTATCTCTCTGCAGCACATTAGCCTTCTTTTGACTTCTTTTGATAAGTTAATTGCTATCTGTATCAGTTATATAGAGTCTGAAAATTGATAGTATCCCTAAAAAACGTGACTTCTGGTGGCCAGGCTGTGCAAAACTCCATTTCTGACAGTCAAAATTCTCTTAGAACTGAACATGAATAATGCTTGTAAAAATACATTACAAGCCTTTATAAATGTTACTTTATAGATGAAAGCTTAGCTATATTTCCCTTTTTCTCATTCCTTTTATTTCCTTTATTTCATTCATAAATTAACTAAACATAGCCCATTGAAAATACAGGGCTCTGTAGTCTCATCCTAACCATGCAGAACACAGTCTGGTTTTATCAAGTGCTCACATTCGGTATAGTGTCTACTTAGTGCTACCATAATTATTAATGATTAGCAAGACTAAGATTAGTTTTCCTTCTCACTTCTGAGAAGAAATTAAATTTGAACTTGTTCCCATGGGGAACAATTTTTAATCCAAAAATGAATGATCACGGCTTGTCTGTTTGCTCTTTGTTCTGCCTGTAACTCCGTTAGGCTATGGGACAAGGAGAAGCAGGATCTTCGCCCTCAGCCATGCAGTTTCAATTAAGACAGGAGTGCAAGGCAGGAGGCAACAGGGGAAGTAGAAAACAAATCGTGTTCTCTTTGGGACTAAAGCACATGGACTATAAAGAAGACTGTTGTGCCTGTTTGAAGCACGGTATCAACAGCCAGGTCACTCGGTAATACTTAGAATTGCTTCATGTACTGCTTTGTGGAAAAGAGAGGAGCATGGTGGCTAGAAGGAAAAAATAAGAAGCTACATATTGGCTTTCATTAGAGGTTATTATTATTAATACTAATTATATTATAATATATGAATATAATATAATTAATATAATATAATGTAATAATGCTGTAAAAAGAACAATGTGCTCATATAATAATGGAAATGGAAATTATAATTGTAAAAGTAATAATAGTAATAAAATAAGATAAAACTACTACAGCTTTGAGCAACCCTATCTGGACAGACACTGAATCCTTAATTCTGATTAGGGATGTCCCTAGCCTTTTTAAGAACATTGCTAACTTGGGCTCATGGAACTGGATCCACTGTATGAGAAACTGTGTCAGTGGAGAGGTCACCAATCTGTGATGGATTTGTGTGATCCTGTCCTGTTTGTACCTTCTCCTGAGACATTACCCATCTTAAAATTGCTCTGAAAGACCAGCATAGATTCTCCAAGATTACACAAGTGAAAGTTTTACAGGAAGTCATGTGAGAATACATAGATTCAGCAGGCATGTTGCTGTGGTGAGAACTATAAATAGTGTGAGTTCAGCTCAAATGTTCATGTTTGTAATCAGATCACGTCAGAATTTTATAACTGGATGAAAATATGTCATACACTGCTGAAATATATTATGCTAAAATGAACCTATTATTGTGTGAGCTTCAGATATGTTTTTCTGGCTATTGGCATTCTCCCAAATGTTTTTTGGTTTTGTGGTATGCATAGTACAAAGCTACTGCTTTGTATCCAGCCATTCATTCTTGACCATATAGGTGAGCCTCACAGCTGAGGAAGTTAGTCACCAGATGAGCTTTATCCACTTGTTTATTAGTTACTAACCTGTCAGCTGGCATGAATTTGCAGCTTAGAAATTAGAAGATAAACAAAATGGGTTTTCATTTATAAGTAATTCATATTTGTTGCTTTTTAGGTCGAAGTAAGTAATGAACATGGACTCAAGACTTCTGCTGCTGTAGCTGAAGAAACAGATTTTAGAAGAAAAGACCAACCTTGTGACTCATCGTTCTGGAAGAAACCCACCACATCCGTTCTTCACGGCATGTGGATTGTTCTTCCCACAGGCTCAGTGTCATTATCAGCGTTGTTATTTCGTAGATCCTTGTAGATGATCTTGAATTTTTAAATAATTTACTTATATGGACACTTGTAAATTGTAAATTTTTTTCTTTTTTAATTTCGATATTTTTACAATGTTTAGTGTTGAGGCATGAAAACAAAACAACCTGTGAAAACTAGGAGGAGGGTGCGTGTTTCTCAAAAAAATAGTATTTTTTGACTGAGAGGATCATACTGTGCCTGGTCAAGATTGTGTCAGTAAACAGTAATTTTGACTCCAAAATATGTAGCAGGAGTCAAATCCTAGCAGTGTACAAGAGATCATTTCAATGCTATATTTAGAATTCACAATGTCCACTCCTTGCATTGTTTGAGCTGCTGAATGCAGTAGGGATTGATCTATGACTATTCTTATCCAGATTTTCAAACCCTAATGTACTCACCTAACTATTGCAATTCATATATGACTCCTCCTTTCCTAATCTCTTTTGCCCTGAGTCCATCACCAGTAGCTGTCTCAGATTTGATGAGAAGTAGGACAACCATTCTGTGGATGTCAGTCTCTAGGAAACCTGACATCCAGGGCTGTTTAGATATCTGTGATTTGCACATTTTTGAACTCCCTTCCTCCCTTCTCCCAGGAAGAAGCCAAGCATGAATGTACAGTTCAAGGCACCAACTGAAGCCTTAGAAGCCTCCGGGGACTAATTTTTCTCTTAATTTAAAAGTAAACAATCAAAACTGAAAAATGTGTGTAAAAATTTGTAAAGTTATTTGTAAATACTTCTAGACAAAGAACATGTATGTAACTGTGGTATTTTGTTTTCTATTCCGTCACCACTAGCATAAAGTGATACACAAAGCTATTTTCTCTGGAGAGCTGGCAGCCTTTTTAAAAGAACACTTTGTTTCTTTCATCTTAACTACAATATAAAGTTCTGTGTAGGTTTGTATACCCCAGAGAGTCACATCTCTCTACAGAGCCTATGTGCCTCAACATTGAGCAGAAACATCATGAGGGTTTTGAGGCTGTTTGTGGTTTCACACTTTTCTCACTTTATCATTTCATTGGTGGGACTGCCAGAAAGGATGTTCCTTCTGATATGTATTTCCCCACCTCTACACCAGAGGCTGAACAGATGCCCACTAAGTTCCTCTATAGATACCCTAACAAATATTCAGCTGATCTAAACAACATTTAGGTCCTAAATTTGCAGTCTTCTCTTATGTCATGTGTTTGCAAGTCTGAGCAGGTGAGACCTAGAAGAAAGCTTGCCTTGATTCTTTCCCTCCTAAAATCTGTGTTATTTACCAATATGAACCTGTTGGGGATGCTCATAAATACAACGGAAGTATGATAAGATGACAACGTGACAAGGGTCTTGTGGTACATGCACCTGCTTTCCAGCTGGTTAACTTAAAGACCTCACCAACTTTGGAGAAAACACAACCTTAACTTCAGTTAACCTTCCCTGAAACTGAGTATGAAGTAAGTATTAAGACAAAGTCAACAGGAAATGGCAACTGAAAAAAAACCCACCTTCTTTAGTATTTCTGGGGCTGGATATACCTCAAATAAAGGCTTCCAACTGAACCCAGTGCTGCCCTCAGGACCAGGTGGATCAGGAATGAATGCTACACCTTGCTTGATGGCACAGGTTCAACACACTGCTCTGGCAAGGGTTTGGATGTGTGTTTGATTTTCTGCCAAGGCATGTCTGCTGGACCATGTTTTACAAATTTGTCTGACTGTGTCTAAAACCTGTCTTTTTGTTGGTCTTTCAGAACTGTGTATATGTCACAAAACTTCTGCAAAGACAGAACTTGGGTTCTCTTCCATCCGACATATCAATCACTACTTTAGCTGGGGAACACAAAACCGGTATATCCCAAATACACTTAAAATCTCCGAATCATTACCAATACAGTGAGTGTGCCATCTGTCTCACTTAAGAAGCAGAAGAATCCTGATTGAGAGGAATTTGTCTTCATTAGAACCAGCCAAAATGCAGACTGAAGGGCCAAAGGAAAGCGTCATTCTTTTCTAAACTGAGACACCCAAAATAGTATTAATCAACCTGCACATGTTGGAGTAAAAAAGTCTTAGGAATAATAAATGCATTTGAATGTTAATTGCTGTGTCCTGCAAGATAGTAGGACATATTGGCTAACATTTTTTAGGAAGCCTTGAGTAGTAGTTCCTTTTTTTCTGAATAACATACTTTCAGTAAGGTGTGAGGTGAGTCCCAGAGCAGCCAACTACATAGGAAATAAATGTTGACTCTCTAAATAAACTTGGATTTCTTTTCAGTTTTCTTAACTGAACCATGCAATTTCAGGAAATTACTAGGTTTGTACTGCAAAACAGAATTTGCTGACAATCTTAAAATCCAGAGATTATCAGTTGCTACAAACTGTTCTGGTGGCATTAATAAGACATACTGTTACAATTTAGGGCAGCTGAAGATCTGTCCTTCCAACTTTTAGGCTTTTTTTCTTTCCCTGAGTTTCTGCTTAATTCAAGTTTTGTAGAGAATCAGATTTGCCACAGTACTTTAACTGACAGTAAAACTGGGGATGTGACTGCAGAAATAAGGCACTAGATGTCCACTAAGGACTGAGCCAGGTACCACCAGTTTTCTGAAAGGGCAGCTGATGTCCTGAGGATGTGAAAACAAAAACTGTAGCAAGAAATTAACAGATTTTTGCCTGGTACAGTGACATACAGTGACTATATATTACAATTTCTGGAATTATTGGTTGGACTCTTTCATATCCATAGAGATTTTTTACATAAAGTTTGAAGTAAGTTTTTTGAAATTCAATTGTGATTAGAAGGAACTCTCTAAAATGAAAGGGTTCACAGCCTGGATTTGCTGGAGGGTGGTTTTTAGTGCTAAGATATGACATTAACTATTATAGATAATTTTCAATGGAGCTCTATCAGTTAAACCCATGGGAATTGATGCCCAGTTTTATCCAATAACTGCTTGCTTTCAGTAGTGCAGGTGGTGACATTGTCCAGAGAAGGGCAACAAAGCTAGTGAAGGGTCTGGAGCACAATCCTTATAAGGAGCAGCTGAGAGAGATGTGGTTGTTTAGGCTGAAGAAAACGAGTCTCAGGGGTGACCTTATCATTCTCTACAACTCCCTGAAAGGAGGTTGTAGCCACTTGGGGTTCGGCATCTTCTCTCCAGCAGCCAGTGACAGGATGAGAGGATATAGTCTTAAAATGCACTGGGGAGGTTTAGGTTGGATGTTAGGAACAATTTCTTTGCAGAAGGGGTGATTAGACATTGGAATTGGGGTGTTTAAGAAAAGACTGGATGTGGCACTCAGTGCCATGGTCTAGTTGGCATGGTGGTGTTTGGTCACAAGTCGGACTCGATGATCTCAGAGGTCTGTTCCAACTGAATTGATGCTATGATTCTGTGATTAAGAAGAAGGTATTTACCATATATTATTAACTGGATTTTGAAGCTAGGGATATGGTTGCTGGTTAGCACATGACACTAACTTGTTTAAAACCTGAGAGCACATAATTGGGCCACTAAAAAGCCTGTAGTTCTTCACCCAAAAAATGGCAGATTTTAGCCCAAACAACTTCATTCACAGCTGCCATGCAAGCCTCTTCTCCATGTTTGGATCCTGAGTTTCACTTCTTCCTCCAGCTGCCCACAGCTCAGGCATTGCAACCATTGTCAGCTCTGAGCACCATGTTGGCAGGTGCAGCCTTTTTCTCAACACTGACCTCAATGTGCTTCTCTGCACCCAGCTGCCTGCCTGTCTTTCACGTGGGGATTATCGGGTTGAAAAAGCCAACCCAGCAATCTATCAAGGTCCTTTAATAGACTTTGACAGTGGCAAACAAAAATTGACATCCCAAACTAGTTGGCTTGCCTCCTTCCAGTATCAGCCTCATCTAGTTTAATTATAACAAATTACAATCTGGCAGCTCTTTTAGACAATGAAAAAATTTCAGGTTGGGAAAATGTTCCTTCCACGTAAAGCTCCAATGTCAGTGGGATGTTTTTCATAGGTGAGTTCATCTCTTATCTGCTATTCTGGGCGTTTTGACAGATACCTGCTCCTTAGTGCCCAACACAGTGATGGGGTCAATTTGTTGCATGCCAGAATAGGATTTTTACAGCAGGATGGCTGGGTTGCACCCTGAGGTCATGTCAGATGGGTTAGGGTTGCATAAGGTGGAGGGTGCCCTCATCAATGCAGCCCTAAAGAAATGGTCTCCCTCTCATCTCTGTTGAGGGAGCTGAGTATCCCTGCAGCCATAACTGGGGATCAGCCTGAAAGATTCATTAGTTTGCAGAAGCTTCATGAGCAAACTACTGCATGTGTTTTAGATAATCAGAGAACTCAGATCTGTGAAAATGGGCCCATAAAGAAGAGCTTTTATATCAAGATTACTGCTTCAGTGTTTGCTCTTTAGAGCTTTGTCTGCATTTCATGCTGGTGGTGTGCTCCTAGCATGTCAACTCTGGTCACCCAACTTTACTAGCAGTGCTCTGCATCACTGCAAGGGGACACAAGGCTGTTCAGGACCCTAAATAACTATTTAGCAGCTAAGGACACAGATCAAGCCTGTACTGCTTGCTGTTTGACAACTACATTTAAGTTGTGCCATTTTCCCCAGGCTGACAAGCCATCTTTATTTATCTGCTGATAAATGATGGTTTCTTAACATAATTTTGCCTTCCTTCACAGAAGTCATAGTTTGAATTATTTTCTTTGATTTTAAACAAATTAAACACCTGGATTTAATTCCTGCTTCCACATGAGTACCTGCTCATCAGTCACACAACACAGTCCTGGATGTGACAGCTTTGTGGAATAGCTGCCCTTGCATGGTCTGTTGCCTCTCAAAACCAGCAACAGACTGAAGATAGTCTCACTAAGCAGCAGCCATGCATAAATAATACCAGGAATGAAAAAAAGATTCTCCATGTTGTGCTTATTCCCCTAGGACCCAATATCACTTCTTCAAGTTTTCTGTCCCAGTTTCCTATTTATTTCACACTAGCCAAATTCAACCATGCTTTCAAAACACTCCTGTAAGTCAGTGCCAAGCAGACTTGCTGAAGCTTGAATTTTAAGTTGGCTGAATCTGATTCCAAGAGTAATCTAATTTCTCATTTTCCACAACATTGCGTGCCTGCTCAATTAGTAGAGCATCATATACAAGGAGGGGTTACAGCATCCCCGAGCACATCATGTATTTGGAATGAGAACTGTGTTACACATGAGCAAAGAAATCAGCTTCATGTGTTGGCCCACACTATTCAATAAAATGTCAGTGGTATGTTCTTACAGTGCTTTATCTGCATAGCCAGAAACAGGATGGCAAGCAGGTAGAGTCCCAAGTGCTGGGGCAGATGCAAGCCAACAGTTTGTTTAAATAACCTTGCTCTGATATTTATGATCCACACTGCAATTTCTGGATTTTTTCTTGGCAAATAAAGCTGCCTGGCTTATAAAGCTGTCTGGCCTTGCAGCCAGACTTTCAGGTGTGTGAAAATGAGTAACCTTCTATGCCACTCTTACACACACACACACACACATACACATCTATTCACACATAAATATATATATATATGTTTATAAACTTTTTTTTCACAGTCATGGTTTGGTTTCTAAAGGCTTAATAATCAAATAAATCTGTTCACCCTGAAGTTTAGTGGAGGATATGTCTGGACTGCTGCAGGAAGTTTTCCTCCAAGTGTTTGGAGGTTTGGAGAATAACACCAGTGGAGATCACTGCCCACCCATGGAAGCACCCCCAGGACCCATCCCGGTGCCAGCACTGGCTGGCAGCTTTGGGCTCTGCACCCTGCAGCAGCCTGCTGGAGAACAGCCCTGGGAAACCTCATGGGACCTCTCCTCTGCTGTGCTCTGGGGCTGCATTTAGCCGCATTTAAGCCTTGGTCCTGGGTTGTGGTGCTCACCTGTGCTGTGCTGTGGTTGTGTGTGTCCCTGACCCCAACAAAATACGAAAAGCTGATCTCAAGAAATGAGTCCTGATGTGCTTTTGATGATGAAATAGTAAATTCATGCACTCTGATAAAGATGTTCTTATCTAAATTAGGACTTCACCTAAGGTAAGCTGTGTGTTTGGGGAAATATTAAACTCAGGTATGTTGCTAACAGATGTATAATTTGTATCTGATTTAAAAGGTACTTCTATTAATCTCTTTATTTAGTAAGAAATTAGACTTGTGGCTAGTTTAATCTCATCAAACCGATTTCACATCACAATAATCTGAAAGGAAAAATCAAGCCTGGACAGGCAAGCACTGAAAGGGACCCTGAAAAAGAGATTTGGGGAAATAAAGAAAACAGACTTTTAAAAGGTAGCACACTAAAAACAGAACTCTGTAGTGGAAAGCAAACTGGGAGAAAAAAAAAAAAAGGGGGGGGGGGAAAGAACAGTGATCTTTATTTTTAACATTTCCATGTAGCAGAATGCTCAAAATGATTATTTACTAGAATGAAAAGCACCACAAAATACAAGCACACAAATATGTATCCGTGTCATTGCTTTTGTAATAGAGTAGGGTTTCTAAAAGCTCAACTAATTTTACAGCCTGTCTTTCACCATTAAAACCTAATATGCCAAGAAATATGATGTACAAAGGAATATTAAAAGCAAGGTTTGACTGCTGTTCTGCTGAGCACGTTATGCCACCTCATGGTTACTGGCAGAAATACCACCACACTCACTGCTGTTTCAGAAATACAGCAGAGGAAAAATAGTAGCATATCTCAGTTTATTGGTACATATTGCTGAAATGTCAGAAGTCCCACTGGGATCAATCATTGCAGAGTGCTAAGATCAAATCTGTGAATTATATATAAAGACAAAGCACTGCAAAACACATCTCCTCTTAACAGTTGAATTTGCTGGTTTACTGCAAATATATTGCTAACATAACATATAATTCAATATTGACCTGGTAGTAGCCCATAAATGCCTCTCCCTGTGGGGCTACATTTCTATGTTTAGCCTGTTTCAGAAGGTTGCCATTATCTGGAATAGCACACACTGTTATCCACTCCAGGAAGGATCTCTTTGCCTCTTTAACAACATGACATAATGTTTACTTACAATTGGATAACTAACATGGAATTACAGTCTTGGATGTGTATAGCATATGTTTAATTACTGAACTTGGATTTTACCATGACCTAGAAGTGTTAAGGTAAAAAAAATCCAGAACCTCAGAAGAATATGATTTTCACTTGAGTCAAGAGTTCAGTAGCAAAGACTGGGTTACATTTTTGCACTAGAATAAATTATACAGAGTAGAAATGGAATTTGGCTGAATCAATGTGACCTGGAGTGCACAGGTGATGGCCAGACTCTAAAGTTACTTTGGAGAAAACGTTTATTAAAATCAATGGGTTAGACTCAGATGTCTCATGCATAACAGAAATAATCTTACTTAAACTTGGGCATTTTTTAATACAAAATATTGAAGTTTAGCAGTCCAGTGGCTTGACATTAGCAAAGGAGCAGGAGGAAAGGAGCTGCGAATCTTCTGCTCTTGTATGAGGTTTGTGATAATCACACTCTTAATTTGGGCATCTCAGTCCAACCCGAAGTCAGAGGAATGTCAAGCAAATGTATTTCCAAATCCTGTGATTTTACTTTCCTGATCTTTCAGTGAAGAATACTTGGCTTCAGAAAATTCAGAGTCAGCTTCTGAACATCTGAAGAAATATAGATATGGTAAAAACATATTTAAAGAAAAATTTATTAATTAGACGCACACATACGGCATTTTGAGAAGTGGAAATGAGGCATGAAAAATATAGGTCTTCGGAGTTTTTTCTATGACTTGGTTAACTCACAAACCAGCTGACCTATCCAGGACACATGAGAAAAGACTATGCATAGTTTAAAACCCCTCTTCTAAAGAGAACTACAGTCTTTCACCATGATGGGTGATAGAGAAACCTTACCTGGTTTGTCTCTCAGCAAGAGATTTATAGGTTAATTTTTTGTGAAAGTGAATGTGAAAGGCACTGTTTGCATTTTGAATATTCAGATTCCCTTATTAATGTAGTTGAAAAAAGGTCTGTGCCCTGTTTTATGATGCAAACTCAGAGTTAATAAAATACTTTTGATTTATATGTCTAGAAAGGCTATGGATGGATTCTATCCCTCTTGTCCAAGAAGGCATTTCTTGGAGCAGTAATCTGCAGCACAAAATTACTGATACATTTAGGGATTGTCCTCATTTCTCTGTCTTGTCAGAAAATTCATAATCTTTAATTTTTAAATAAATTAAAATGCCAGCCTCATCAGAAAAAAATACAAGTTATTTCCTGCTCAGAAGCAATTCATAGTTAAAGCAAAAAAACCCACTTTTATTTAATAAAGTTTTTGTAGCAGTAGTAATATTTTTGTTCAAACATATTGAAAGCTTTTAAACTTACAATGCAGAAATATCTGATCACCCTGAAACTTCTTTCTAGAGATTACGTAAGGAAGGAGATCATGCACAAAGCAAATGCAACATTGGAGTAAAAATTTTTGGATAGTAAAGAAAGCTATAAATTATCCCCTTTTCCCTTACTTCCAGCTTCTGGAACTAATTTGGCCAGCCACGAATAATGTCTTGCAAGACCGGCTTCCTGCTTTTTGAGATCCATTCTGTTCATCCAGTGTAACTATTATGACTCTTGATCTGCTCTGTGTGACATAATTTTGCATAACATTAGGCAGCATGCTGGAAGTGGGGACTCCTTAATAAATACAATTTCTGCTTCCAAATTACATATAGATGACTTCCTGGAGCTGACTGGAATATATACTCCAAAAACTTTCTTCTGAAAGCACTCATGTCCCCTGTAATGACATTTAAAATGACTGATGAAACCTTGCTTGGGCAGATGAATCAGTCACAAATTAATGGTGTGTAGATATGTCTTTGTCCTTCTGGAGAAGAATGAAGATGCAACTTCCTCAGTAGACGTGGCTGCTTGTTTTAATGCATCTGTTACTCTGAAGACTAAGCCTAACTGGAAAACCAAGAAGAAAATGCAGGCCTTTTCTCTTTGTGATAGGAAAATGCAAGGTCTTCTGCTAGCTTAGATCTGCCACAGAAAATTTAAGAGAACAGCAAAGACTCTGGGACTTCTCTGAAACAGCAACCTTGCCTGCTGAGACCTCAACCTAATGGCCCTCGCTGTATTGAGGGTGTGACACCGTGGGACTTGCACTGTCATATTTAATCTCTTGGTATCACACTCCTCTGTGAAATGAGAATAATAATAGCTAGGCAGCACTTGCTCACAGAAACAGGATGTTACTTGAATTTAGCTTATTTCATTTAGTAGAGCTGCTGACTACCAAGCACCGAAGTTGTACTAGTAGTTCCCAGGTCACCTTCTAGATGCAATTTCCATTGGCTCCAGACAGTCATGTGATTGCAAAGACAAGGGACCAAGGTGTACCTCAATCCAAAAGCTTGTGCTGTCTTCAAACTCCTTCAGTTTTCCCCTCTTCCCCCAAGTCTAGTCCAAAGAGGGGGCCAGGGTCTGCCAACAGCTGTGCTTGGCAAAGGTGAGAGCACAGCATCTGCTCGGGCTCTGCGTCACCCAGTGCCATGATGCAGGACAGGGCCTCAGCACCAACCCTTGCCACCATCACTGTGGCATTGTCACCTTCTCCTCAGCTTGTTTTCCAGTCAGGCTGGCTCAGAGTCCTGGCAAGACTGGCACAGGCCAGGGACAAGAATTTTGAAAGACACATCAGAGAAGAAAACATAAGAAAAGAAATATTCCATATTCAGAGAGAAGGGGCAATTTAGAAAAAATATGCCAGTCAGAGAGAGATTAATTCCATGAGCTGTGTGAGTAGCAAACACAACAGAATAGAATGAGCTATGCAGGAAACCAACAGAGAGGGTGGGATTCCTCTGCTGCATTTAGGTTACTGATGCCTATTTCCAGTCATGTTATGGGTGTTTGCAAGTTGACAGTGAACCTGTCCACTTATATAAAAGAAGTATTTGTACTTTTTAAAGTATGAGGATAATATACAATGGATTGTGCAGTTATCTTCACACACAACTTTAATGGGTGTTCCTTAGAAACAAATGAAAGGATTTAAGACATTAGGTGCTATACATGAACACATATGGCTGTAGGGCATGGGGTTTTCTTTCTCATTTTCAGCTGCATAAACTAATTAAGCATAGCAGAGTTCAGGAACTAAAAATAACACGTCATTTACAGTACTGGGTTTAACCTATGTCTCTTTTTCCCTCAGGAGAAAAGTAAGAGATGTAAAAAAAAATCCAAACAAAAAGAAAAAAACCCCACCAAAACTAACAAACAAACACGACACCAAAGCCCCAGACAAACAAAAAACACCATAAGCCACAAAACCACCCATGGAATAAGTTAAAATATTCATGGAGAAACATACTCTTCTTCACTGTAGTTAAGAGTGCTTTCAAACATTTTAAGCAGATTAAAAACACTCTAAGGAAATCTGATACAGTCCTCAGACTCCCAGACTTTGCTCCCACTTCAGTGCTTAGTCAAAAAGTGAGCACTAGTACTGTGTGCCTGCTGCAGCTACACCTCATGACATCCTATTGCCCTCACCAAAACTCAGTGCTGTGTTGGTTTGCTGTTATTATTTTTGCAAAATCAAACAAAACCCAGAAGGGTTTATTAAATGTTTCAACAGGGCAGCCAAAAAGACTTTGCGGAAAGCCACACTCCAATAAAGACGTGTGTGAGAAAAAAGAAGTTGAAAGACTGATATAGACATAGAATTGACATTATGGAGATCCTTTGTGAAGGGCTAATTCATGGTCATTTCCCCCTGTCCAGACATTGCACCCACCTGGCACTACTTGAGTTCATCATCTGAGGACTTGGGATATTTCCCAGATTTCTAGTAATCTCCTAATCTTTTGGGTGGTTTGGCTTGTAGCAAGTATTAGCTTTGATCCACCTACAAACAAACAACCCTTGATGTATTCAGTAGGAATATACAGACTACTGGTACAGTAAAATTAAGTCTGGTGCTACAAGGCACGTGTACCTTGGACACAGCATGATTGATGCTATATAGCATGTGCTTATTTGGGCAACCCTGCAGACAGCTATAGGAAATTGTCTGTCTTTGAAACCAGCCCTAGTGACAGTAATAAAAATCAGGATCTGGGCCCAGCAAGATATTTGGATAATCTCCACAGATGTTCTTTACACCTGTCAGCTTCTGTAACTCTCATCCACCTCTTCAGATGTGTCGCGCTCACTCTGCTCCCCATATCTGCATCAGATCCTGGCTACATCTGCAAGGTGAGTGGGAAGGCCTGGTGCAACTGTAGAAAAAGAGAAGCCCAGGTCTTACAGGGTTTGATGTGAAGATTGGTTGCATACTTCACAAATGAGAAGTTACATGCTCCCATCTCACCCTTCTCTTTAGTGAAATAAAATCTTTTCTGTGTGGCACCAATGACTTCCCCTCCATGAGCTAAGGGGGTCAGCTATGGAGGGGGGAAGCTCATCAGTGACAAGTGCACAGATTGAGGGTCAATGCCCCAGAGAAAGACATTTCTATGGTGTGATGGGGCCTGGTGTGGTGGAATTATGTCTCACTCATCGGAGTGGTACCTCCTCACCACCACTTTTTCCCTCAGGGGGTTTTAAGAGGCCCACAACATTGCTGCTAAATAGCAGGCTCACTGCAGCATAGTTAAGGAATTCTGGAATTTTACTGGTGGAAGGAAATTATTAACACTGAAGGTCAAATGATAAATAACTATTCCATCCCCTGACAAACAAGGCTGGGATTTACATCATTCAGATGCTGGTAGGCAGGCAGATGACTGACAGCCACAGGTATATCTTCAAGTTAAGAGCAAGAATCAACTGGGAAGCGCAATGCCTGAAGTAACACAGTGTTAACCGAATGCAGTTGCCATGTCTGGCTTCAGCTCCCATCCAGGAGCTGAGGGCTCGTTTCTTTCATGGTGCTGATGTATTCCTTCTCATTTCCATATGTTTGCTGCATTACAGCAGCTGTCCCAGCAAATCTCAGCACGCTCATTACTGTAGAAACGTACAACAGCTTTCAGCAGGCAGGAGGCATAGGAGGTAGGAAGGCAAACAGAGTCAGAGAGAGGATGGCAGCTGACTGCCAGCTGCATGACAGGTCTGGATGGAGCTGACCTAGGCTGGGCTTCCTCCCACACCTCTCTGGAACCAAGCTTGTGCCCAGGAAGGGTTGTGGGATTTCCTTGCCCTTGCAGGAGGGGAAGGGACAGTGCTAAGGCATGGTTCAGTTTACTGTAGTTGTGATGGGGGGTATGAAGCAGGGAGCCAGCTGGGATGCTCACCCAAGTGAGTCCCTCCCTGGGCTGTCTGACACCCATGTCAGTAGACAGAGCTTCCTCTTCCATCTGGAACTTCTCACAGGCTGTGGAGCTCTCCTGCCCACCCTGGCACTGTTAGACCATGACGTTCACTACACCATGATCAAGGTTCCAGGCTGCTCTGTAGTCCTGTGGCTGGGCCAGGGCCCCATCTCCAGGTGGAAGCTTCTGCAGTGAGCTGAGGAAATAACCAGGATAAGTAGCCCAAACATTGAGAAGGACCCAGCATGGCTGCTGTCACTTGGCTGGTGTTATTTATCACACCAAGGCAGTCTGCAGCTTAGCTGTAATGATCAAAATAGGGCTGTTGGGAAAAAAAGAGGAAAGATTGGACCATAACCAGAAAAGTCTAGAAAGCATCAGCTTTTTCTACTGGAAATTTTCATTCTCAAATTTCCACAGTTAATGGCATCAAATGAAAATGCTTTGCAGATGCATAATATACCAAGGCTCAGAGAATCTGAGAACAGCAGATGGCTTATACATATCTGAGGAACTTTTAAATAATAAACAAATAAATAAAGATTGGAGAGGAGTGTCAGTCATGCATCTTGTTAGATGTTTAATCATGCAGCTGAGACATCCCAATTTTTAATTGCCTTTATGTTTTTAGTGCTACAGTCTAATTTCAAATTGCATAAATAAAGCTCTTTAATTTTTCTTGTCTGGTTTGAAGTCCTGGTATCTAGATGATAATTTATCAGTAAATTCTACAGAACACAAAGAATAAGATAGCTACCAAAAATCCTGCTACTCATGAAAGTATGAGATAATGTTTCTTTTTAATTACTTCTCATACAATTAATCATTAGTCATCTGCCTGGATGATATTCTTCAACATTATGGCCATGAGTTAAAAAAACTTGCAGTGAAGTCATGGCAAGCTTAGCAGGAGATAAACTGTGCTAAAGAAATAAGAATGATGTGTGATAGTGAATTAGAGGCTGCAGTAAAGTTCATAAGAAAAATGTCAGTCTAGACCTTCATTTGCCTTATGGGGTCATCTGTCTTGTAACTGAGAACTGAGCAGGACAATCAAGCTCTGTTTTAAGGACAGTTTTAGTTTTTTTGGTTTGGTTTTTTTTTTAAAATAGGATTTTTTTTCTTCACACAGTTAAACCCTAGCCCTAATGGCACTGTATAAACCTGCTCCCACTCCTCAACCTGGGGACAAGGAGAGATCTGTTTGATGTCACCCGGAAACCAAATAGGCTGGAAATTCAAAATATACATAGGCATTGTTAGCAATACCACTGCACGGATGAGCATTTAGCTTCAGTGAGTGCCCAGGGGGATTATCATGGTCACCACCATCCTCCTTGGATACAATTTCTACATAGAAGTAATTTCATTGTGTTATATAGGTATTAATTTTATCTCTTACAAAGAATGAAGGAAGAAAGAACATTATTTGGCACCTTATAACCTTTCTGAGTATCACTTTAAGTCCTTTTGAACAGCACAAATACATGGCAGTTTGTGCATGTGCAGTGCAGTGCGCTCACTGATGTGGCAGGGCAGGGTATGAGCCTCAGGCTTGCTCTGCTCTTGGGAAATCAAAACTCTCCTAATTTGTGTAAACATGAGTGAGATGTGGTAGATTTGGTGTGTTTTGTGAAACCCTGACTTGCCAAACCTCACCTGGCACATGATGTGTATTCTTGCCCCATGCAGTTCATGCAGCCAAGCCTCAGAGGGAGACATTGCTGGGTTAAGGACCAAAATTGTAGTGTGACCATCACCATCTATGCTGAGACATCGTAGGAATGGCTGCCAAGAGGGTATTATATTATAAAATAGCCTGGATTCTGCAATAAAATGCTCAAGTGAAGAATTTGGGAACACAAAAGATGCCTAGCAAGCCCTGCAGTTCAAACAGATGTTGTTGTCTGGACTGGTATTCCCCACACTGATGTGGTGCAATTGAACTTCTCTTAAAATAAAATTAATGTATAAAGATAATTACTTCATCTGTGCCATAACTTTTCCGCACTCACTTTTAAGTATAGCTTAAAAGCTACAGTATATCCTCATCTCAAGTTTCACTTTTTGTTAAAACAGTTGGAGATTATTCCAGATTAATTCATTTCACATGCCTGATTCCCTGGGTGTGGAAAATAAAGAGAAAACTGCTGACAGATTTTGAACAGATTTCTTAGGGAAACCTTGCAAATATGACATAGGAAGGACAAGGGTGTTGATAGTTAAGAATAAAAGGACATGAAAGACATTTTTGTTGAAGTACTGGCTACCTAACTACACTGGGCAAGGGAGCTACTGGGCTTGCTCAAGGACCTAGCGTGTTCATGGAGCCAGTTCCCCCATTTGCAAGCGTCTGAAACAGAACAATCAGTAATTTGGGAAGACTATGGCAGCTGTTACTGGAAGAAGCAGTAACTGCTGGCATGAAGTTCTGGAACAGTAATTAAACTCCCTAAGGAGCCACAAAGTAGCACAAAATGCAAGAATCAAAGTGGGAAAACTACAGGGATGGGAACAAACTCATCCTGAGTTTGATGAGAAACCTAAGTAAACTTTAAGAGCCTAGGGACGAAGTGTGAACTAGCTTCTGTTCCTAGTAAGAGGAAAATTCTGTTGTGTTCAGCTTAGTGGCATAAAGAACAAAGAAAATTGTTTTGGTTGTAACTCCAGAGACAAAAGAATTCCTGGTACTTTTTTTTGAAGTGAGAGACTGAGATGCTTCTTGCCAATATTAATGAGAAATAATCAGGACAAATACCTCAAATCCTCTGGAAGTACAAGACATGGTNTTGAGAAATAATCAGGACAAACACCTCAAATTAAAGCAAGCAGGTAATAGGTCCCTCAGGTTTCTCTCTTTTCCTCTGGAAGTACAAGACATGGTTAGATCTGCTTTAAGATCTTGAAAATGGCCTACATCACTGGTACAACAGTATAAATGCTAGCGATGAACTTAGAAGCCTTGAAGGATGGAAAGGACTAACTCCCTCCAGGGTGACAATGGGGTTGGCCAAAATCTTTGGAGTATTTCCATTCTGACATGGCCTCTTCGGAAAAATCTCAGAAATTGTCTTACTCTTTACTTTGTGTCTCCTCTGTAACACTGACATCATTATTATTAATTAAATCTAATAATAGCATTAACAATTAGTAATTAATATAATAATAATCGGGTAATTAGTCACAAGAATATGTCCTATTGTCTTTTGAAAAAACAGGCCCTTAGGAGTGCAAGAGCTGCTGAGTACATCCTGGTTAAGTAGAGGTGTGTTCAAACTTCCCTCTCTGAGGTTGAATTAAGGTCATTATAACCAGTTTATGTTAGTGCCTCAAGAAGTCACAGGGAGAAACTAATTTCCTAATGTGCTTCTAGCTAGAAAATTGCAATTTTAGTCTTTCTGGTCTTGCTGATCTATTCTTCAGGAAAATAGCAAGAAACTACACACACAGAACATCAGCACTTGAACTTGTATACACACAGTGAAACAGATCAAAGGAAGCTTGGGAGCTACACAGCCACAAGCTGCTGTGATTTTACCCCAGCTGGCAACAAAGCCCCATGCAGCCACTCACTCGCACCTCCCACAGAGGGATGGGGGAGAGAATCAGAAGAGTAAAACCGAGAAAACTCACAGGTTGAAATAAAGATAGTTTAATAGGTAAAGCAAAATCTGCACGTTAGTGAAGAAACCCAAAGAATTCATTCACCCTTTCCCAGGAGCAAGCAGATGTTCAGCAATGTCTGTAAAAGCCGGGATCCATCATGTCTAACAGTTACTTGGGAAGTCAAACACCATCACTCCAAATGTCATTTCCTTCCCTTTCTTCTTCCCCCACAACTACATGATGAGCATGATGCCATGTGTTATGGAATATCCCTGTGATCAGCTGGGGTTAGTTGTCCTGGCTGTGTCCCTTCCTGAGTCCTTGTGCACCCCCAGGCCTCTTGCTGGTGGGTGAGGTGAGAAGCTGAAAAGACCTTGAGGTTGTGTGAGCGCTACTCTGCTGTAACTAAAACATCCCTGAATTATCAACCCTGTGTTCAGCACAAATCCAAAACACAGCCCCATCCAAACGGTGTGAAGAGAATTAACTCTACCCCAGCCAAAACCAGCTCACAGTATTCAACCCAATTGTGATGCTCAGAATCAACAACTGCTAGAATTTTCTCCTTTCAACTTTTACGGTTTTCTGCTTTTTGCTTTTCGTTTACAGAAAGCTTAGTTGCGAGGAATGTTTGCTCACTACATTTCTGAAAATCAGAGAATCTGAGGGTTTTTTGCTAAAGTCTGGAGTGAATGTTTTGTTCAAGTGCTCCTCCAAATAGTGACAGCTATTTTTAAATGGTCTAGGGTTTCTTTGGGTTAAAGGGTCTTGGAAATTTTTTGGTTATATAAGAACTGACAGAGAAAGCTGGATCTTAAAACATACTGCTTACATTCCAAAACAGATATAAACACAATGAGGAAGAGATGAAAGCTGCAACAGTATCCTTATCAACAGGTGGCCCTGGGCAGGATGTACTTCACTATTTGCCCTATAAATAAGCAGTGGATTAGACAAGAGGCCTGCCCTGGGGAAAGACACAAACCTAATAAGGGAAGGTAATCAATCACCTCACAGTATCTGTCAATCTGTCTTCCATGTAAGTACTCAAACCATAATAATTTGAAAAGGCATTTAGAAACCTTAATAGGACTTGGCCCCTAGCCAATTCCCACAGCTTTTCTGGTAGCACCATCACCAGACACATATATGGGAACTACACAGTAGAAAATGACCCCAAAATCCAAAAAACCTCACAACCCCAGATAAAACTAAAAATTATTTACTGTAATAAAAGTGACTGAAATCTTGTGTACACCTTCTCACCTCAAACACAAACATTCTTGAGTGAGCACTGGCACGCAGACTTCAGCCACCTGATTACACCCACACTATTTTTCTTTCAGGGCTCCTGCCTCATAAGGGCAATGCAGGCATGACACACAATTGGAAAATTATTCCTTATTATTCTTCCTGGTTGTTTAACCCACCCCCATATTTCCTCACTGTTCCAAGGAAAGAACCACCATGTCCCTAACAGGCCACTTACTTCTATAGTACAGTCCAGTTTTCAATACTGTTTTGCTGTGCAGCATCCACAGCAGTGAATAAGGTGGCACTGACGCTAAAGGAGAAAAGGTTAAAAATTAACCTAAAAATCAGATATTCAGCGTAGAAATGCTTGGACAGTAATCTCTGCCTTAGATTCACTACTTAGGCAGGGAATTTTGCATAGCTTGTCAGCCCAGAAGTAGTGGGTGTTTGGGTGAGTTGTTTTGTGATTTGTTTTTCCCCACAATGAAGCTTGTGGGTTAAACTCTCCCTCTTACTCTTTAACTCAGTACTTATACCACTTACTCAGGATGTTTCTTCCCTGTAATTTCTTCCCTACCTGAAGGAATTCAAACTGGTCTTTCCTGCCTCCCAGGCAAAGGTTTTATGAGATAGGTTCTCAGTTCTTCCCATCTAAGTTGTCTGTCCTGTTTTGCATGAGCTAGTTTCATTTTAATAGAAAATGGAACCAAGACAGATTCTATAGCTAAAGGGGAGGAACAACCACCTTAAAAGACAGATGTAATTCCAGTCACCTCCAATTAATGCTTGAATGGTTTAAATATCCGCTGGAAACGATTTAATCCCAGCTGAATTAATTAAATGCTCATAGACTCTCTCCTGCAATCCTGCCAATATGTCCAGTTGTGCCAGTAAGATTCTGTGTCCTCCCTTCTTCTTCCCCCACATCCCAAATACTCTGGTACATACCTACATACCACAGTACAGTAAATATCCTACTCAACTTTAGAGACATCACCACACCGGATTGCAAAATTGCAGAAAATACTGGTTCTCGGAGGCCATCTAGTGGGAAGAGGAGAATATTCCAAAGAGGAAACCATTTCAAACTTTTCCTTCTTAAAGATTATTTAATACCGTGTGCAAGATGCACAGGGTTACCTTGCTGATCAGTGGATGTTCTTCCCACAGAGCAAAAAGTTTGTTAGGCTCATACACCAGACTCAATAAGCTGTATTGTCACAGGCTCTTCTTCTCTCTCTATCATTAATTCTAAAAAATGTATTAGGAGTTTTGTGTGTGCAGTGAAAAACCATATTGCACAACACAGAACAGAGAGACGGTCTTTAAAACAAACTTTTAAACTCGCTTTTAGGTGACTGCTAGACAATTTTGGGTTCCTATAGTTTGCTTCTTGCTGGAGAACATGATGGAAGGTATCAGGTATTATAAGGAACAGACAGAAGTTTCTTTGATTACAGCTTTCAGAGCCTTGAGAGCTCCACCAGTGCTGCAGCCCCTTCCCACTTTCATGGGGGTTTGGCTGCCCTTGCATGAGTGAGCTCTGACGCTGCCCCTGGGGTGAGCCTGCTCTATGAGAATGGGCTGTGGAAACGCTCTCTGAGAATGAGCTGTGAAAGCTCCCACTCCTTGTCTCAGCAGCCACATTTAAGCGTATTTAAGCTCAGGCCCTGGGCATGGGTACCTGCGCTCCGGGCATGTCTGTGCTGGGCCATGGATCTCACTTATCCTGACCCTGACTCGCTGGCATGACCACAGACAGTACACAGAGGTTGTAACCTGTATAGTATTCTCCTGATTTATGACTATCACAGATGCAAACAAGGAAACAATGCCTGTTGTCAGCGCTTCATCTGTAGTATCTAAAAGATGACAAAAACACAAGTTGCTTGAATAAAAGTTTATTTCATGTACCATAGAAAAATCATGCATATCATCAAATAAGGCTTTACAGGATAAAGGATTTAAAGGAAAGACACATACAAATTCATAATATATAACTTCTCTCATTGTATTACACACAATACTCCTTATAGTTACACACTTAGGAACTAATTACTACCATTGCAGACATTTCACTTGCAAGATTGATCTCTGGTTTTGAGGCTAAAACCTGCCCTCCTTACTTAGGCAAATTCTTAGAGCTATTCCAAAGAACTCAGCCTGAATAACAAGTAGAAGACTGGACTTGGTTTCCAAGCATCACAGCTGCTACATTTACATGCGACTGTAGAGCGCAACTCTCTTTTGACACTTGGTTCTACTCAGGAGTCAGTTAATAAAGTCACCTATATTAAAAAGATAACCATTTGCTAAGTTGGATGATATTACAAATGTAAAAATAAGCTATAATACCACATGTTTAAGCTTGTAATTACCTGGAAGTGTTTTTCTGGTAGTCACAGTTAATGTTTCCTCATATTTTTTTAATATGCATTTCACATTCTCTTATGCAGTTGCTTCATGATAAAGAACAAGTTAGACAGTGTTTTACTTGAAAAACCTGAGAAACTTACCGGACTTATTCAGATATGGTACCTGAGAGTATGAGGTTCTACAAAACAGAGCTGAAATATAAACCTGAATTCTTCATAAACTCCAAATCCTTACTGATGTTAACAAGAGTTTGGAAGTGGCACTAGAGAGGAGAATTATATCTGATTGCCTAATCTTAGTTCCTTTTTGGACAACACACAAAACCACTGAACAAAACTTCCACCAAGTCTGAAGCAAAGCAGAGAAAAAACGTTATCAGCGTATTGCATACAACTGCTATTATCACGTTATGTCACCTTTAACAGGTTTCCCATATACATTCATCTGCTGTTTAAATTCTTGCTGTACTGAACTATCAAACAAGGCGGAAAGAAACTACCTTGTTTACTACGTTAAAGGCAAGCTACCTCTTGACTTCAAGTGAAAAATCTATCCAGCTACAGGAAAAAATCAGACACTTTAGAGAAAATAATAGGTTTACATTCTTTAAAATACAAAGGAATGAGTGTCTGCATCTCATATCTGGCTGCTGACTCCAGTTACTCTCAGACAAATTCTTGGAAGATAAATAAAACTGAATTGAAAAGAACCGAAAGTGGAATCAGCACTGAACTATACCCTCCAAACTTACTTATTTTAACTGATATTTGTGATGCTGACTTTACACTGCATCCTCATATTTATGAAGTCCTCACAAGGTGTAAGGACTCCAAAGAATGCTGAATGTACAGAGAAACAGTTTCACAAATGGGCTATAACATGCTTCTGAGGCAAAAATGTCTTTTTGCTATCATGCCTTACAATTTTGGTCAATTTTTGAAATGACAAAAGAGTCCCTGTCAAGAACTTGGTTGCATACACATATTTATGACAATCCCAAGAGTCTCATTTGCGAAATCATTTGAAAAGGACAGGATTTTACTACACAATGTATCTAAGTGTCTAGTGCTATCATAGTCCACAACATTTTGCAAAGTCTCATATTTTAAAATATATGAAAGCTTTTCCTTGTACCAAGGGTGATTACTTCAAAGTTTATAAGCATAATCAAGTCCTTATTCTTGGAATAAAAATACATTTTTCTGTAGCTTGCCTTAAAGTGTGATCCAAGATGATTATTATGTTATTGAACGTAAATTTATACATTAATGTTTCAATAGTGCAGAAGATATACAGAATAAATCATTGTAAAAGAAAACTGTTCTGGCTTTCTGTCACTGTATCAGCTTAATTACACAATAATTTGGCAAATAATTCCATTTATAAATAACAACACTGCACCTTTGACAAGATGCTCAATCAAAAAAATAGGTTTGCTGAAATGCAGAAAATGTTCCTGTATAAACTGGATTATAATTATAGATCAATTCTTTTGCTTCCTCATCTTCACTGGAGAAATGGTGCAGGCTCTTCCGGGCTGTAAAACATTGTAAAAGTCAGATAATTTTAATGTTATCCTTCTTGACAATATTTATCTTGGTAAAGTAAGTTACTTTGTGTAGCACAACAAACAGAATTACAGTAGCTTGTATGTGAAGAACTGTGAAGATATGTCTTCAGAAAGCTGGTTACAGCATTTTTTATTGCTGGAGAGGGAGAATTTAAAGCCAAGACTGTATAAAAATAGTTACCCATGAGATACTGGCAGTATCTACCAGAAATACCAGTACTTTTAACTCTGAAAGAAATGCATCACACTATAAGCCTACTGAAAGCTGCAGTGTTGGCATGGACTGTACTGGTGAGGACAGTAAAACTGAATCCTCCTCTGGTTTATCATGTTGGCAACTCTACCCAAGTTAAAATTAATGATGGATGGATACAAAAATGGTATTTCAGTAGAATGGTTTAGTTACTAAGTGATTGAAAATGAGTATATTTTTACTGGCTGAACACAGTTTAACGTTTTCCATCTTGTGGTTTATTTTCAGAGAGAGGGAAGACATTCTGCCTTACATTAGCTAAAAATGTCAATTACTCATTGCAAAGTTATGATATAAAGTACTCAGTAGGAGCAGCTGATTCTTCAGTACATCCCCAAAAGACTGGGGAGGCAATGAAGAATAACTTAGGACTTGGTAGATGAGATGGTGGGTAGATGCAGCTGGCTAAAGAAAGTTTGCTCTACTGGAATTGCAGGTCAGCAGATCCAAAAGCTAGTGACACATCTGTGTGGCACTCTGCACAAGCTCCTTGTATGTGTGCTCATATGTAACAGAACTCACATGCAGTGTCTCTTAACAGGATTTGCAAGCAGAGTCAGCACTTGTTTTGCCCCATTTAACCTGGATAATGGCCTGAGCAAGCTTACTGCTATTGGTAATACAGTGTGCAGACAGATACTAGAGAAAATAGCAAACAAAACCAGAAAACACACTGAATTCTAGTATTACACCACAAAATTAAAAACAGACTCATACTGTATTTTCTCCTATTTTCCCCTTAATTTTTGTCACAGTCCACCATCTCACAAGATGGCCTGGGTTGGAAGGGACCTTAAACATCTTGCTCCAATCTCCCTATCGTGGGCAGGGACACCTTCCACAACACCAGGCTGCTCAGAGGCCCAGTTCAGCCCCGCCATAAGTTCCCTATCAAAATGATTTTACTACATTTTCATGAAGAGGAGCAGGACTATTTTATGCAAAAAGGCACCTTGATTTTGTATGAAATGAAACATTTATTTCTACTCTCTCACTGACCAGGTCAGCACGAATTGTATTTCTTTAAATCACTGTCTACTTTCTTCATTTAGGTGACTCTTTTAATTAAAAGTCTAGACACCAAACTCAACTAGCTTAATTATTATGTTCTTCATAGTCCCAATCAAGGAGGTAAGACAATTTCATAAAATAGTCCAGCAGAATGGTTTAATAGGGAATAAAGATTTAATAAAGGAACACAGTTTGATTCCTTCAAATACTCCTGTATTTATATTCTTCTTATTAATAGCAAATAGATCAGAAGCGTCATAAACAATCAAAATGTTATGCATTAGTTACTTCCAGATTCTTAGGGTATAAACAAAAAAAAAAAATAACAGCTCTGTAAAATTCAAAAACTTCTTGTGCTGCCCTATAGTATATGACTGTAGGGCCATATTGCACCCCTCTGACACATCCATACTGCCCAGGCCATATTTATAGTCCTGATGTATGCATTTTGCAAGCAATATTGAGAACACACTGAATGACTGTAAGCCAGTTTGGAACTGAAGAAGCCCCTGGAATGGAGTACTTTTTTTGTTTTACTGTCTTTGTGCAAGAGAGGCCAAAATGTTACAGCAATATTTTGAAATAGCAGAAAGTCACAAAACAATGTTTTAGAGCCAGCCTAGTAAAAAGAGTTTGTGGAATGCTTGGCCTTTTGATGTTACTTTCACTAAGCCATTCTATTTCTAGTATCCTTTGGTGTTTTATAAGCCTATAAAGCTTGCAGAGTAATCTTCTCAGAAAGCAATGAGAGGTACTGAACTTTGACAGCTGAAAAAGAAGTCCATTGTCTTCAAAGTTTTTCAGTAATGCTTCACTCTAACCCCCAACATTTAGAGATAATAAACTTTTTACCTTCATTAACGAAGAAATCAGCCATATAATATGCTGCTCTTACAGCAGATGGTGAATGTGGAATGCCTGGAGAATCCTTCCACTCAAAAGGATTTTTCTCTGGATGCCATTGCATGCCATAAATTGGATATTTGTATGCTACAACAAAACACAAAGCGTGTAAAGGTGTATGCCTTAAGAATTATGTGCTTAATCTTACTGCAAAATAAACTCAAAGGACAAGCTACAAATATACTTCACTTATCAACAGTTTCACAAATGCTTAAAGAGCAAGCTGAAATGCTGTTAAAGTCACAGCAGAACTGAAGGAAAATAGATATTGTAAAAGAAGGGTCTCATTCCATGCAAGAAAATATTTATACATCACTTTATCACTTTTTTGATTATTCATTTCAGAATTAATGTATATACACATGAAAAAATAATGTTTCAAGTGTATCAGTCTCAAAACTTCCCATCTGCTGCCAGCATCACTCAGCATTCACAGCCATACAGGATGCCATTTCCACAGGAGAGATCCAAGCCTTAGCATCTCCTTGAAGGCCCAGTCAATTCAGGGGCAGCTCCCATCTGCTCTGGCCAGGCCTGGTACATTTTGGGAGAGTGAGTCCTTAACTCTGTTCCAGGGAATAGCGGCACAGCAGCTGATGGCTGCTCTGTGATAAACCGCTTGCAGGCACGGGTGATGCCTGTCATTAGCCTAATCAGGTTTGCTGATCAAAGTGCTATTCCTCTCTTTTGGAGGACAGCCAGGATGCCACACAGAAGAATCTCATTGGTGACAGCTGGGCCTTATGGTAGGGCTGCTAGTGGTGCAAGATAAAACACTCCCTGAAGAGCTAACTTGTTTCGTGAGCTTAGCAAGCCCAGTGTGAAACAGACAACACAAGTAATGCAAAAGGCTTTTGGAGGAGAGCAATTACCAGCATTGCTGCTAAAGCAATGAGAGATATTGCTGTTCTCTCAGCAGCCTGGATTGTTCTTCCCAAACAGATAGAGAGCACCAGGGAAACGCAAGCCTAAGCGGACAGCTGGAAAGAAAGGTCTGACAGAGGCACACTGCGCTGTGCAGGGATTCAACTACTGCAGGACAAGCTCTGCGCACTTCACATTACAGCGCTCAAACATGCCAGCGCTAAAGCTAATATGCACAGCATATCTGGAAGGGGAACAGTGGGTGGGAGGAGTAATAAGGCTCAACAGTACTCAAAATATCTCTGAAAACAGGGAATGTTCCCACAGCCAGAGCACTGACAGGGCTGATGCTCCCCCTGCTATTCTAACAACTTACAATGTGAATTCACATCAATGCCACACCACCTCTAAAGAACCAGTTTGTTATGGTCACAGTTTCCAAAGGAAGTTCATTTCCTTACCTTCCATGGTAGATATAAACTCCACTTCATCATCGGTGTTAGTGGTCAGAACGCTATAGAAATTACGAAGTTTTTCATTATTTGTGAAATTCTGTGATAAGGAGGAGGGAAAGAGGGAAAAGGTGTTATTTGATTATTTATTTCTAGTTTTAACCAAAAAAAAATTTGTTTGTATGCAGGAAATAAAAAGATCAAATACCTCCATGGAGAGGCTCCACATATGAAAGTTTGATGTCAATGGCTCAGTAGCAAGCGCGTGTAATACATCATCAGGGAAACTCCTGAACATTTTACTGTCTTTTGCAGCTATTACAAAGAAAAAAGATTTGTATTTTCCATTACATAAACTGGTCACAGATAGACTAATACTGAACAGAAGACAATTAATAAAATGCTGTATTAAAGTGAACTTTTTTGGCAGTAAATCTATTTTATTTTAGAGTATCCTGCAAGAAATATCAGTGAAATAACTACAACAGATTTCCAATACGATGGTACCACTGTTCAGTGGTCTTGACCCAGAGAGGATCCAACTTTGCTACCTAAGTTCTCACTAAAATAAGCATCATTCCTTGACACTCATTTCAGCTGCCTTTCCCCTCACAACGAGCACAAATGACAGAAACTGTGAATGTTACATGGTCTGTGGATGCATTACTCACAAAGGGTAAAGTATTAACAGAGGCCACGTTTTACCAGTGCTGCTGAGGGCCACAGCTCTATCTTAAGGGATCTCTCTGATTTCAATACTGTTCAAATGGGACAGTAATGCTACTATTCATCATCAGGAAAGATGTGATTTGAAAAATTTAAAACCACCTGCTCTCCAAGTTTAATAGGTTTTGATCCTGTGAATTTTGCTCAACTTGGTAACAAAAGGGGCCCTAAGCAGACGTTATTTTGTAGGTCCAAATTTTCAAATGAGTCACAGAGCCACAACTGTGGCTTTTGCTGACGGCTCTTGGTTTCAAATGGCTTGTTCTCACTTCACTGCTTTAGAAGTGACAGTTGCAAGGACTTTACAAAAACAGTCAAGGCAACTTAATAACAAAGGATGTAACAAGATGATCATCAGAAACCTCCCAAACATTCACCCCACAATATTTATCATAAACAAAACACAATACCTCTCAGCAAAACTCAGACATGAGATGTAATGAACTTTTTACCTGAGGTAAAGTTCAGAGGAAGTGAAAAACCATTTGTCTTGGTATGAACAAGTAAAACTTCACCACTTGTGAGATACGTAAGCTCTTCATGTCCAAGACATGTTCCCCATATTGGGAAATAATCTCCTTTATCATTAGCCTTCAAAATAAAAGCAACAACATAAGGAAACAGTAATGAAAATTTACAAAAAGGAAACTGAAAAGAACTTTCTACTCCAGTAGTTTGCTACCACAGGAATTGTAACAGTTCAATTGCAATTGAAATAAGCACAGACTCCCTTTGAGTTTCTCCTAAGATATGACGGCTAGAGGATACACACTTTATGTTGAAGCAGCAAACCGAGCCTAATGGGGATACTGATTTGACTGCTCTGTTCTACGAGTAAGTAATGTTGAGGGCAGCCTAAACAGAAACCACAAAATGGTAACATTTCTATAAAAAGAGCAATCATTAGAAGGGACACAGAAGAGTCTGTCACCATTTTGAGGGAAAGCCTACTCATTACAAATTATACTTTCATATGAAGCACACTACGATCACATAGCAAGGGACCTTTGCAATGTCTGTGCCCACTCAACAGTATCAAAAAAACATAGATCCTACTACTAGAATAGCTATGGTCTTATGCAAGATATTTATATGATTGTTTAACTAGCAGGTTTGGACCTGTGTTCCAAAAAGACAGAATGCAAGTCTAAGCAACATTAAAAAGTGGCAATCATTCTTAAAAGAATAAAAATTGGCAGGTCAGTGTGAAGATAATACAACAAAAAAGCAAAAAGGAAAAAAAGAAAGCAAAAAACCAAGAACACAATGACCTCCTTGTGACCTAACTAAGCATGGTGTATACATGCAGTGGCAATCTGCATTTTCAAATGGTTTATACCTGATAGTAAGCACATGTTGGAGACTGGGATGTTTCAGAACTATTTTTGTGAAACCTGACTAGTTTTTCTTAACTTGTTTTTAAACATTTTTAAGTTATGCATACCACAACACACACACCACCCCTGAAGAGCTGCTGCTCAAAACCATTTTTGAGAAAGCTCAGGCTCAGAATAAAAATGTTCCCCTACTGCATTACTGACACTATGGTAATAAAAGCCCTCAGAACTACTTCTTCTCAGAACAAAACAAGGAAGAGGTACAGAAAGAAGGCTAAGAGGGCTGCAGTCTTCATGATATGTACAACCTGTCATGCACAACGAGGCACAGGACCTACATGAACGACAGACAGTGGAGCTGCAAGTGAGGACTAAAACTACTGAAGGCAAAAAATAAACTACAGTTTGAAAACAGTTACAACTGAAACATCAAGATTTTGTGCCCCCCCACCCCCCTCCTTTTTATATATAATAAACTAGAGCCTGGAGGCTAAGCATGCATTAACACCCACGACATCACATTTTAAAAACTAATTTAAGAGCTGGGAAACAGTATTTAATTTAGATTTTTGCCTAACTAGTAAAATTCTATTGATTTGAATGGGGATTAGCATTTCACATCCTGCATTTATATTAAAGCAGAGGCAGATCAAAGTCATTTCTCATTGTGAACATTTGAAAATGAAAAGGACCTCTCATATGTTTTAGAAAAACATAAAATTCAGTCATTCTGTACCTGTAAAGATACTCTTGACCATTGTAGCTTACCTTACATGAGTAAAACTAATAAAATGCTTAGTAAAACGAAACAATATTTTATAGCACTAATTAAGATTTGAAAGATGAAAATCAAAACACAAAATTATCACAAACAGCAAAGAAAAGAACTCTGACTTGTTAGAAAGGGTTACCTATGATGAGCTGAATATTATTTTCTGCCTTTCTCTCACTGGTAGTACACACATCAGCTAACAAACCTGTCTCTCTGATCATAAAATGACATAGGCAATTCAGTTCATCACTGTGAAATGTCAGCATAATTTCATAATTGTACAACAAACCACAAGAAACCCTTGCCCCAAGAGAACAGGCTGCAGTTCACACAGTGAGCAGTTTCAAAGAGACAAATAAAATCGTCCCACATAAAAGTGAGACACCGCGAATAAAGACAGACTAAGGAATAAAAATATTGGTGCCAAGGGGACTGAAAAGTAAAGGATGCTCAATCACTGAATTGCAGCAGCTGACTGGTCCTGTGAATGCCAGTGCCTGCACTTTCCTTGCCTGCTGTTGCAAAGTCAGAAGCGCAATTCCTGACTGCCAATGAACACTTCATATCAAGTTCACACAGAGCCATAAAACCTCAGGTACAATGAATAAACAATACTGTTCTCACCTGAAGAACTTTGGAGTTTAAGACCATAAACTAACCTATAACAGGAATGGGTGTCACAAGTCTGAATCTCAAGCTATTAATGCAGAAGCTTTATGCAGAAGCAAGAAATAAGCGACCTATTTTCAGCCCTCCAGTTAACACACTGAATGACAGTGCAAAACTATGAAAAATATGAACCTGTCATTTTGAACTCTCAACAGTGATAAAAGAACTGACTGTTCCTTAGTAATTACCTCCAAGGCCTTGTGGTAAAATATCTTAGCAACCCTCGAATACTCTGAAGTCTTAAGATCCACACCACCTCCTGGAAAAAGTACCCTGAAAGGCAACATCCAAGAACATGATTAGCAACAGTGATCAACCCAAAACTTGGACAAGGTGCACAGAGAAATGTCTGAAAGCAGTTTTAAGGGTACGATTCAGATCTAGGTTTCAGAAATCTATGATATAGGCAGATAGGCATCTATGCTCCCATTATGGGGAGCAGAGATCTAGTCAGGAAAGCCACTGGAGATTCAAATAGGTTTTCTAGAGCAGACACCTGAGTGGTGGGTAGGCTGAACAGCCCTGTCAGCTCCACTGGCTGTACTGACTAGCATTCTGTTAATTATGTGAGTTTGGACAGCTAGTGCACATGCAGTCAGCTAAGTTTAGGTGTTTCAGTCTTTAACTTAATCACATTCTAAATCTTAGTGTTCTTCCGCTGAAGAATGGTTACTCTATTACAAAGTATAGATCAAGCCTAATGCAACATATGGAAGAAGAAAGTAAACAGAAAATACATAAAACACACAGACTTCAGCTGGTATACAAAAGGGTTGCATGCCATGACTCTGTCAGTTCCTATCCTGACCCTCAGCTAGCTCTCACTACCACTTTAAAATTCCATCCCAAATCTTAATTCATCCTGTTCAGTTTCAGAAAAGTAGAATTGTGGCCCTGGCATAGTGACCTTCTTATTGGAGACAACACGGATCAAAAAGTTCCTATCAAAAAGGAAGAAAAGTATGTTTGGTCATAACCTTTGATCACACAGAATCCCACAGGGCTAAAGAAGACAAAGCAATCTCAGGGACAATTTCAAAGAAACAGTGCACAAGCTTTTTCCACCACAAAATATCATCAGGAATGGTAATTTCCTGTGTGGCTCCCCAAACCCAAACAAACACCACAGAATGAAAAGATTCAGTACAGTTTAGCAGAGAATTCATATGGACACACAGTGACATGGAAAGTACACAAGTACCATCAGAAATAGTAACATGAAATAAAATAAGCCTCTTCTGACCGGAACAGTGCCTGCAGAACCAACAGAACTGGATGTGTGAGCTTTCCCTAACCCACTGCTGCAGAACCTCAATTAAATTCACTCAAGTCACATCCATGAGCTGTTGATTTTTTACCAAAACGAGTGTAGGATTTCCTCTACATTTCTGTGGTCTGGAAATGGCAACCTGTATCAGTGAGATACTAACAAGCAGTTAGAAACAATGATCCCAAGCACATGCAGAGCAAACGTGCATTTAAACCCTAGTGACCAGGTTTTTTTAAGTGAATAATGCATAGGATCATGTAAAAAGCATCAAGTATTTGGTGGAAAAGCAGTATTCACAAAAATACAAAAAACTTTACTTCCCAGTTGTTATAGTTTCTTTTCTACTTCCTCGAGCCACACGTTGGGACGCCAATTATGTCAAGGTTTGAGCCCGGCCAAATGCCAGGTACCCCCAAATGAACACACCCACACCCAGGGCTTATGAGTTGAGATAAGGAAACCCGGGAGAAGACGCACTTAGAATAGGCAAAACAGGACTAACTTAGGTTGCAAAGTGATCTAATTTATTACTAACAGAGTCAGAGGAGTAAATGAGAAGTAAAATAAACCCTTCAAGGCCACCGTTTCTCCGCTCACCCCCCTCCCTCCTTCCCAGCAGCTGCACAAGGGAACAAGGTATGGGGGGGGTTAGGTCAGTTCATCACCCAGATCTTCTTCCCCTGCCTGGGGAGAGGTTCTTTTCCTCTGCGCAGCCATGGGTCTCACCGTCGGCAGCCCGCCCGACACTGCTACAGTGACGCTGGTCCCCACACAGGCAAGCAGTCTCCCCAAAACTGCTACGGCGTGGGGTCCATCTTCCACGGGGTACAGACCTCTGAGCCGGGCCGTTTCCATCTCGGGAGCAAGGCTTCTTCTCTTTACCGGACTTCTGCTGGGCTTCTCTCTCTCTCTC
>VZRN01004397.1:956040-998295 GCA_013397935.1 Dasyornis broadbenti
ATCCACTCGCTTTGGCATGGGCGAGTGGATCTCAGCATTTCCCGTGGGCCCCCATGGGCTGCAGGGGCACCCCCTGCTTCACCATGGGCCTCACCACGGCCTGCAGAGGCTGCAGAGCTCCGGCGCCTGGAGCTCCCCCTCCCTCTCCTTCTCCACTGACCTCGGTCTCTCCATGTTGTTTTCCCTCACATACTCTCACCTACTCCTCCTCCTCTGGCTAAGGAAAAGTGCGTGCGCCCATTGTTTTGATTTCGTCTTAAATATGTTTTTCACAGAGGCGTAACCAACATCTCTAATTGGCCCAGGCTTGGCCAGCAGCATGTCCATCACCTCAGAGCTGGACATGGTGAAGGCTTCGAGAAGCTTCACAGAAGAGCCATCTTTGTGGTCCCCCCCCACCAGAAAAACCTGGGCCAAGCTAAACCACGACACCAGTGTCAACATAGAAAATTAATACAGCTGAAGGTATTTTCAAAACAGGCTAATTACAGATTTCTTCAGAGATCTAATTAGACAAATACTGTGATCTTTACCTGGAAGTGGCAGAAAATTCACTCCACCTGTTCAAACCAAAACCTGGACTATACTAATTAGGGAAAATGAGCATCATTTTTGCTAATGCAAAAAGGAAATAACCCATTAAGTAGCAATGATAATGGCTTGACATTGGCATAAGCAGATTGAAATGCAACTACGTGTATTCCAGTATCTCTAACTGGTTAGAGCTGATGATTTCCACTTGGCATTTCAATGGCTACCTCAGGAGTACATTCATAAAATCATGTCTCTACTAGAGTAAATTTCATGATTTTAAGAAGGCAGCATTTCATAGTAAGCAATTTCCAGCTTCAAAGAACAATATGAAAGATCAGTGTATCTCCTTCTTTCTTTGAATTTACACAGAATAAAAGTCATTCCCTCCAGAGCTCCATTTTGTTATTTACATACAGTTTTATTGTGGAAGCAAACAGGTGACAGCAGAGGGCCACAAAAAGAAATATACACAATCCTTACTCACCTACATAGCACAGACTCAACTGACAGTCACCGTAAGGACGGAAAGTGAATCTACTTGCCACACGCTTTCTTCTGCATTGAGGTAGGTGTTGAGGCAGAAACAATGAGAGACCCCATTGGTGGAAAGCCCTTTTGGCAACCAAAGAGAAGTTGGTTGCCATGAGAGGGGGATGAAATGATTCATTTTGTCTCCAATATGATGAGTCACAGCAGAGAAAGCACCACTGTCTTAAACTCGCTTATAGCACAAGTCTGCAAAGATCCACGTCTTCATGCCCAGGGCATGTTGAGGTACATAGGAGGACAATGCACTCCCCAGACAGCCAAAGGTCTAAATCTGCAAGGTCTATAAGTGCTGATTAACTTTCTAGTATATGCATAAGCTTAACAAATGTATTCCTGGTTTAAGATGCTCATCTCATGACTACGAGTAGCCCAATCACATGCTCTGGCCTCACACACCATCGCTGCTGTGAAGAGTAGCATCAGCTGATTTTACTCTTCTGAAGTGCATTTTTAGCACAAGGCTAAAAAACCATAAAAGGTTCTGACTTTGCTTAGTCCACAATAAAATTTGTTAGGTAAGATCACGTTATGCTACATTTGAAATGTACGAAGAACACAGGGGTGGACAGTTGCCATAGATCCCCTGAAAAGCCAGGAAGTTTTTCTAACAAAGAGCTAAGCCACAGAATCACAAACAGGCAAGACAGCATACTCAAGTAGCAAGAGAGAGAGCACACATGGAGAAAAGAGTAGAAGAGACTGGAAATCAGAAACTTTTCTAATAGAGGAGATATGAAAAGGAGTGAAAGAGGGAAGAAAGAGTAGGAACAGGGGTGAAATACCAAGAAAGTGATATTAAACATCAAAATGAAGGTGACAGCTCAAATGAGGAAGACAGAAAAATAAACAAAGAGGAAGTGTAGTACACTTGCAAAATTACTCATAACTATAATGTCACTTCTGCCTGCCTGCAGACAAGCACAAGAGAATGCCAAGATGAGCCTTGGCACTGTTGTAGATTATCTGACGTGTTCCTCTGTGTCTTAGAACATATTTTCATGTCTGCAGTGCCCAGTACAACCTCTCAAGAGAACAGGAAGGCAATGTTCTTGTGAACACAGCAGAGCTCAAAAACAGAACTATCATGTCTTTCAACAAAAAAGCAGTGCTCGAGACTTACCCGTTAATAGAGTGGAATATTCTATCATATTCTTCATCTGTAAGATTTAATCTGAAACAACAACGAAAAACATTATCGAGTACATACAAAATACACATATTTAAGCACAAAAATATAATCTCTATTAAACAGAAATGTCTGAGACAGAAAATATGTAGAAGGCATGCTTTAAACAGAATAAAATAGACACAAATCAAATGAAACATTTCACTTGAAACAGCTCAATCCACAAGACTGAAAACAGGGCCCTGTCAGGTACACTTCCTGATGAGGTACTCTGAGACCCTTCTGCAGACACTTGAAAAATTTACCATTTACATGAATGGCATGGTTATTATTTCCTGCAGACCGGCAACTCCGGTTTCCAACTGACTCCAAGAAGGGCAGAGCTGCAAACAGTGGGTCACACCCATGCACCCCCAGCCTCCTTGCCAGTGTGGCAGTACAAAAAGCAGAAAAGGCCTTGGCTCTGTTGTAAGCCCTGCTCAGCAAAACAAAAACATTTCTATATCATCAACCCTGTGTTCAGCACAAATCCAAAACACACTCCCACACCAGCTACTGTTAAGAAAATTAACTCTACCCCAGCCAAAATCAGCACAGGTGGCTACACTTCTGCAGAACTGATATGCTGGATATAAGTGAAAGTGTTCATCTTTGCTTCAAGTAACTTAATTGCCAGAATTAAAAACATCCATTCATCAGTGACGCTTCTGGTCAACAAGCATTCTGAAAGCTCCAGCAGCTAAATGAGGAATGCTGGCTTCTAATTCGGGCACTTAAGTGGTGCTCTTATTCGACTGTGTAGATACAGCCTATTTAATTTTTTTGCGGCTGTATTAGTATTCTTTTTAATTACTGAAATACAACATTTTATCATCTGGTTTCAGTGCACTTAGTATTTTATAGCTAAGCATTGGTATGAAGTACTGCCAGTTGTAACTTACTCCGCTACTTTTTACCAAACAACCAAAATACAAGAAGTTAGTGACCCGTTGTTTGAACAGAACAGGACTTTGGTTTCTAGCCAGGATAGCCTTCCTTGATTCCTTGAATTCTAGGGCTACAGAATGTGAATAAAGATATAGACACCTATGTATCTATGTGTGTTTGTGGGGCGCTACACAGTAGACTGAATATAGCTAACTTCAAAAAACATGCATGCAAACTACAGAAGGCAATTTTACTGGTAAAAAAATTAGTACTTTTCAAAGAAAGACTAGTAACATGAGAAGAAGTATTAAAAAGTACATGGTCCACTCTGTTTTATTCTGATTTCTGAAACTCCCTGAAAATTGTGGCATCTTCAAATGGTCTTTCAGGAGCAATAAACACTTTAAAAAGCAGCACAACGGCTCCCTGTGTCTCTAAAATGGTACATACCTTCATAATGCAATTATTATCCACTCCTAAGGATATAAAAAATGTACCTTATTGGCACAGCTCGAGCACCAGCAGATTCCACAAACTTCACATATGAAGCTGCAATATAAGATCTTCCAAATCTCTGGTACTCATCAAAGTGACATTCCTGTGACAATATCCCTGAAGGACCCAAGGAAGAAAATTAGCACTATACAAATGGCAAATGCTACATACTGACAGAAAAATCACAAACTCACTGAGTCAATTAGGTTGGAAAAGACGTCTGAGATGATCAAATCCAACCTAGGACTGAAGACCACCATGACAACTAAACCAAGACATAAGTACCAGCTCCAGTCTTTCCTTAAACACCTCCAAGGCCAGTGACTCCACCACCTCCTTGGGCAGCCCATTACAGAATCTAATGACCCTTTCTGCGAGGAAATTATTTTTAATGTCCAAGCTAAATCTCCCCTCGGTAGCTTAAGACCCTGTCCTCTCGTCCTATTGCTAGTTGCCGAGAAGACAGCGACCCCCACCTGGCTACAACCTCCTTTCAGGCAATTGTAAAGAACGACAAGGTCACTCCTGAGCCTTCTCTTCTCCAGCCCAAACCACCCCAGGCTCCTCAGCCGCTCCTCCTAAGCCTTGTGCTCTTATTAATTAACTAATTAAACTCCCATTTCCTATATGCCGGCTTGCAGCGATACATTTACTGCCCAAAGGAACTGCAGGCACCGAGACAACGGGGCATCAGTTACAGTGTCCCGTCACAAGGTACCACATAAACACACATTACCTGCCTAAGACCCGACTTCCCTGCTACTCCTGCTCAGTACTGTAACTTCTCTCAAATAAGCTTGATTTTTAGAGAAAGCACGTACAGCGTAATGCTGCTTATAACAGCCCTAGCCGAACCTACGCTCCGGGAGACACTTCCCTCCCGCAGCACGGCCGAGGCAGGGTGCAGGCGGCCCCGCGGTCCCTTACCGATGATGGGTCTGTCATTGCGCTCCGCAGCGAGGTCGCGCCGCGCCAGGGAAGCGGCGGAGCCGCAGCGCAGCACGACCAGGAGCAGCGCGGCGACCGCGACGGGACGGAGCCCTGCCGGGCGCCCCATGGCCACCGCCCGGCGTAGTAACGGCTCCGGGCACGGCTCCGGGCACGGCTCAGCTCTGCTCGGCTCCCGGCACGGCTCGGCTCGGCTCCCGGTTCGCCTCCGGGCACGGCTGCCGGCTGGGCTCGGCGCCCGCCCCGCGCACGCAGCTCCCGGCCCGCCCGCAGCGCGGCTCGCTGGGAAATGCAGTCCCGGCTCGCCGCCCCGCCCGTAGCACATCCCCCGCTGCCACCCGCGGCCTCCTCCTTCTCGGGGCCCCGGAAAAGGCACGCTTCTATTGCCGAACACTGACAGACGAGGTTGGTTCAACCAGAAACGGTTTATTAATTAAAACGTTGTTAATACATTAAAAAAATATATATATTGTGCATTACATCGTGCTTGCAGTCAGTAGTAAATTATATTTGCACCGTTTAACAGGAACTTTCTTTTTTTTAGAGGCACTCCCGATGTTTTTAAAGAATAATGCACTTAGGGATCTTTGTTTTGTTGACTGCTGCTCAAAGCTGCAACACCACCGCGCATCGTACCAATATCTCCACCATTCGTTATGTAAATGTTCTAATTATCTTGTGTCCTTGTTATTAGCAGCAATTGCAATTAAGAGTTCCCACCTCCTATATTATATGTAAACATTAAAAAATAATTAACAGTTCAGGAAAAAATAACTGCACTCAGTGCTCTAACTGTTGCGTTATGCAAACATGCTACCACTTAGTAACAGAATCAGGGTATTTTTGAAGACATTTAGGACTTTATATTCATTGAGCTGGTGAAGTCCAAATAAAGATTTCTACAAACCCACCTACATATGCATGTGCATATACATATACCTATGCAATCAAATGAGGTTTCTGCTACATAACCAGCAGCAATCGGAGATTGGTTTTATAGGAAAAGTTTAAATTTTCTTGTTCACTGAAACATGGTTCATTCCTTTGTGCAGATTACATTCAGGGATTAAAACTGAAGGATTGTAATAGTAAGACCATAGCTTCGGTTCTTCAGCTGGTAGATGACTTGGAACTTGAGTTGCACCCTTGAGCAATTGCCAGATACCTGACTACTTAGCCTATTTTCTTATAAAGAAGATTTTGAAGTTCATTGAACTCCTCTATTTAAGGAGTTTTTGTATCACAAAATAGTTCAATCTGCGAAAAAGAAACATATATGAAATACATTTTCATAGAATCATTTATCAGAAAAAAGGTTTCTTTAAATTTAGGCCCCACATCAAAAATATTCTCAAAGAGAAAAATGAAAAATACACTTGAGGGAATTAGGGAATTGAAAGGACGAAAAAAGAAGTTTTTGTCAGTTTTGAAAAAATTTCTAGCATTGATCTTACTACAGAATAAGAAATTACAACCAACAAGTACTCTAATGGGTCTTTCATAGATGTTCCTCTTGCTAATAAAGAATAGCTTCCAATGACTCTTGCAATAATGCCTTATTAATCATAATCTAAAGTAAGACATTTCTAATATTATAGAATAGTCTCATTTTTCTCCCTTAAGCCCATATAACATCCCAATATCCTAAAGATTACAAAATAAATGAAATTGTAATTTCTAGTTACCTGAGATGCAAAGCATTTGTTATGGATTTATTTATATGAAAATTCCTACGGAATGCTTAAAAATACAGTGCTTATTCAAAACCCCCTAGGCTTATTACAAAACAGAGTTAAGAACTGGGTAAATGAACTCTAGCAGTTGGTGTACTAACTGGGATTTCAGGAAAAAGCTGAGAGAAAAGTAAAATAATGGTTGAGATTACCAAAGACTGGATTGCAGGATGATACTGCAATGTAGTGTGAGTGACAGCTTTTAGAAATGCAGTGTTTGTATGTCAATAATGCCCCTTCAACACAAAATTAAACAAAAACCTGTTTTCAGTAAGTATGGAGGTTTTTTTTTTTATTAACCCTACAGAAATGAAGAAGCAATCTCAATGGAAATTAAAAATAATTTCTTCCAGTGCCCAACAGCAAATAGACTAGCAAATTGTCAATTACTGTTCTGAAAATAAAAGGAAGATATCAAGCAGCTGCTGTGCTGAGGTCCAAAGTGACCTCAAAGTACCCTTAAAACACACAACAGATATTTCTAAAATTCAGATCCACAAAGGATAACCTGCTTTACCCTCTGAAACAAACAGATAATGCAAACAGATGCAAACTTTTGACTTCTGTAGTCCTCTAAACCAGGGATTAAGTTGATAATAATCTGAGTTGCTTATAGTTGTCCATAGACAGCATCAGTTTGAAGAAAGAAAATAAGAATTTTCAAGGTTGTTTTGACTCTTGCCAGCTCTTCCTCCTGATTCACACTGTCCTTGGAAGAATAAGTACATGGTGTTTTATCCAGCTTTCTCTATAAAACTTGAAGATTATGATGTTAATTAGCACAAAAACAGAAGCTGCACAAGCAGCACAAAGAGTAACACAAATGTCTCACTATTACTAATTTTCAATTTGACACAAACTAACAAAACAGCATTTTTCCCTGAGAATCAATCCAAAAAGCAGCCTCTTCACTCCTTGTAAATTAGCACTGTAGTCTTATTTCTGAACAAACTACCCTACACCCAGTCGGTTCTTTCTTTTGTATCCTACTGTCTTGACAAGCCAAGATACAAGAGTTAAGTGTAAGGTTCTGGACTGCATTATTACAGGTGATTTGTCTCCAAAGACTTAAAAGCAGCAGTATCAATCTGATATCCAATGCACTCTTCTGCTTTCTGGCATACAAGTTACCCAATTACAAACAGTGCTACAAATATGTAAAGTTCATTAATCTCTTCAGACATACCCACTGAGAGACTCCAGTTAGTATAAAAGTGCAGCCAATACAACATTCAGGGCCCTGCAAAGACATACTGATTTCAATGGAACAATGGAAGTTTTCATATTAAACTTATTTCCAATTCCAGTGTTCAAGAATTGATAAAATACTGTATTAATGTTATTCCTGGGCAACCAGAGAAATGCTCTGAAGATAATCTGCAGATGCCATTATGAAGTCAGTCCATTCCTTGGCCAGCTCTTCAATGGAGACTTCCTCCCCCCCATATTCCTGTGGGAGGATGCTGACGGGGAAGTGTTCCGTCAGACTCTGCAAGTAGTTATTTCCATGCATATACACCTAAAGCAAAATATTAAAAGCATTTACTTGGGTTTGAATGCTACAGTACTGAGTGAAAAAAAAGCAGCAAAGCATCTCAGTGCAAGAGCTGAACCCACCAGCTTGGTTTAATAAAGTAAGTGCATTTGTTCATAATGGGCTCCTTACAAGAAGAAGAAACTGCCTTGTTAGTTTCCCCTAGGTCCTCAGACTCCATCCTGCTCAGTATCTGAAGACTGGTGAAAGATGGACTACAACCTGAAAACTGCTTTTTATGTAGCTGTGAACACAGGAGCCAAAATTAACTACACACTTGTTCCAGACTGGTTTAGCAATGCTGATGAGAGTACACACTCCATCAAAACTGCTAAACTGAGCTAAACCATGGGAGACTGGTGATTTGTTTTGCCATGATATCTTGTACTTGTATTTCAGTCATTTCCAAGAAAAGAACTGTGTCTGGCTCCTGGCCATTACTATCTGGTCCTGCCACATGTATTTAAAAACAAGATTATGTAGTATGTATGTAGGTTCAGACAGGTGTCAAGGAAGATACTCAAAAGAATCCATATATCAGTTTCAGTTCCAACTGAAATTAGATCCTGGACTACTCCTCCACTTTAACCCTTGCAATATTGTAGTTTTGATTCTTCTTCTCCTGCTTTATTTTGAAGCCTTGTTCATTACTTGCAGTCTGATACTTTTATAGGATCTACAGTCGTGGCGTGCAGTGACTATTGCAAATGCCCAAGATCCATGTGCTGAGAAAAGGAGGCTTCAGAATGGGAATAACAATAGGCAGAGCTGCTTATTTTGTAGCTTAGTCCTGCTGTTAAAATTTCATTTTTGTGCCAGCTGAAAACTCCAATATTTTTCCTATGCTGCAATAAACCATAGTCCTTGGCATGCTTTTGCATCCAAATACAAATCTATTTGCAGATTTATAACTGAAAAGCTATTAAAAAAAAACTAAGGAGCTATTTGGAAAAAAACTTTGAACTTAAGTCTGACCAATTTTTGATGCATAAATGCCTCTGGAGGTCTGTCAGAGTTAAACAGTTGTCTTCTAATAATTCTGCACAACTTGGAGCATAAAACACTGTTCACTGATAATTTTTCTCTGTCATTTATAGGCAGAGTGCTGGGAAATCCAGGACCTACTTCTTTCTAGTTCTGCAGAGGAAATGTGACCTCAAGCAAATTATTTAACCTCTCTGTGTCACAGTGTTTTTTATCTTTAGGGTAGTGATAACAGCACTGCTTGTGACTCTCATGTTATTAATAACTGCAAATGTTTTACAGTTAGATTCTGGAGGTCTGTATGGTACTAACAAACAAAGATGTTTTATGCTCTTCAGTGCTCAGGACCAATAGAGCCTAAGAGAAGTGCTACAGATTGTCATATAAGGGTTTTGTGGCAGAAAGAAATATTTGTGTGCACTCACCCGTTCCTTTATTTTTTCAGTGAGAAAAGGCTTAATTAGAGCAAAGACGGGGTGGAAGAATAAAGGCTCATTAATCAAGTGGATACCTCGAACTTTCAGTGGAAAGGAATCCTGTCAGCATACATGAAAAACAGAGTAAGAAAAAGAAAATATTATTGAAACACCTCTATTACCACGGACAAGCCTGTGAAAACTGTCCAGTCCACAGGTTAAAGTATTCCTTGTGACCTTGCCAATTCCTGCATTTTGTAGTGTTGTAGCAGTGTACATTAAGAACAATATTTAGAAAAATCATATCTGGTTCCTCCCATTAGAAGGAAAAATCTCACCATTTTTTTTAATCTGTATGAGGTGAGATTGAATATTAAAAACAAACAAACAGAAAAGAAAATAAGAAAACTATCACCAAATTACACGTAAGTATTGTACACAAACCTTGTGCTCAGCCTTTTCTAAAGTACAATTTTTCACAATAAAGATTCTGTTACTAATTTACAAAAAAGCTATCTAGCTAGGTGCTATTCTTGGCAACTTACAGCCTGAAGGGCAATATGTAAATATAAATAAACTATTGAAGATCCTAACTTTAAGTTAAATAAATTGTATTTTTATTTAGAGATAAGCCTTGAAAATACTAGGAATTTGGCCAAGCCAGAAGCTCAGCTTTACAAGATTACTGTTTAAATTAAATTAAAAAAAAAACCTGCTATACAGCCTTTATAATGTAAAATAACTTGGATTCTAATTGCATTCATTTAAAAGTTCCAGATCTTTGAAATTTAAAAGAAAATATGGCAGTGATCAAAACAAGCTTTATGCAATGGGGAAAGTACAGCTTCCCTTCATATCCCACCTGATACTACCTCTGAACCAGATGTGTTTTGCTTATGAAAATGGTACTTCTCACAAATGTATCTCCTCACTAGTTCAGTAGTTCCAAGGAAAAAAACCCAAACCCAATACACTTCTTTAGTGCCACTCCTTTTAGACTTTAATGTATGATAAAGACCTTAAAACTATCAGCTTATAGGTTTATTTAATGTTATTATGGGTTATCATATACTTAAAGTCTACTATCATGATTTTCACAAAACAATTTTGTTCCACCTGGGATAACAGATTTTTCAAAATAATGTCTCTTATTATTCATGCTATGCTTTCCATTCCTTAGTACACAATTCCTTTCTATTAACTTCTGTTTCTTGATACAGGATAGTAATTTGCAAGACACATTTCTTGAGTAAAACACAGGGTTAAAACTAAGATTTCTTAACTTTTACTTAATAGCATATTCTGGAATGCATTAAGCATGTCCTGGGGTACATCTTACTTCCCACTTAGCATCGCCAGCAGGGCAAGGGAGGGGATTGTCCCACTCTGCTCTGCACTGGGGTGGCCTCACCTTGAGCGCTGGGGCAGTTTTGGGCATCACAATATAAACAAAGACATTAAGGTATCAGAGTGTCCAAAGGAGGTCCAGGAGGACGGTGAAGAGTCTGAAGGACAAATCTTATGAGGAATGGCTGAGGTCACTTGGTTTGTTCATCCTGGAGGAGACTGAGGGGAGACCTCATAGAGGTCTTCAAGATCCTCAGGAGGGGAAGGAGAGGGGCAGGTACAGATCCCTTCTCTCTCCTGACCAGAGACAGGACCCAAGGAAATGGCCTGAAGTTGTATTAGGGGAGGCTTAGGTTCAATATCAAGAAAAAAATGCTTCACCCAGAGGTGGCTGGGCACTGGAACAGCTCCCCAGGGAAAAGGTCACAGCGCCAGCCTGACGGAGCTCAATAAGTGTTTGAGCAATACTCTCAGGCACATGGTGCAACTCTTGGGGTGTCCTGCGTAAGGCCAGGAGTTGGTCTCAATGATCTTGATGGGTCCCTTCCAACTTAGCATATTCTATGATTCTGTGGTTCTGTGATGTTGAACACCACTAACATAATCGCTGCATAAAATTTACAAACCAAGTTAAAAGGGATTAAAGGAATCAGGAGAAAAAAAGAGTTAAAATTCTGTCTCTTCTTAGAAAAGAACACTGGAAATACATAATTTTTAATTTTTTTTCCATAGCTAGAATAAACATTTAGAAGCTTGATAAACATTCAACAAATCAGAAATAGGTCAAGATGGAAACATAACATTCAAAGAATTTCCTGCTTTGAGATAATGGATTGAAACATTTAGATGTACTTGCAAATGTTACTCTGTTTCCCTTCTGCTCTATTTCAAGGTTAAAAAAATTACCAGTAATTTGTTTAGTACCTCAGAAATCAACTGAAACACTCTCACTAGCCCTGTTTTCATGAGATCTGGCCCAAGATTGCATAACACCAAGAGTTCTTATTCTAGATGTGCAAAGGTGGGAATACCTGATGGTTTCACTGAAGTTTTATAGTAGATACCGAAAAGGAAGAACATCTGAAGTTCTGATGATATTAATTCAATAACTAACTTTGATTGAATTTCAGATATGAACCTTACCAAATCAGAGCAAGAGATTATCTCCCTGGTGCATTTCCACATCACAGGCTAACAGTTTTATTATTACTGACTTTCAACATAACTTCTGAAGGAAAACAGGATTATAGGACTACACAGTAGCTTGCCTGTCAATTCTCTGTCCCCTTTTTTCTTTCATTTTTTTTCTCTCAAATTCAGTGGCAAAGTCCAACTGAATCTGGCAGAAAGGAATAAGCCTTAAAGACAGTAAAGTCCTGAGATGTTTTGTGAAATATAGGAGGTGAGGTAGCAGTGACTTGCACAAAACGATGATCATGTTGGTGGGAAAAAAGCAAGCAGAAGATAAACATTATACATTCTGTTGTCAGCAGATGGAAGATCACATAAGCATCATCCATATGGTTTAGGGGTGTCTTGCTCTTAACTACTCTTAGTGAATGCTATTTTTCATATTCTCTGAGTCAGTAGTAAATGCTTTAAATGTTGAGTTAATGCACAAAACAATGGAAGAGAAGAGATGAAATAGGATAACAAACACAGATCCTTCCAAAACTGGGCTTCATCTGCTCTTTCTGTCATGAAATTCTTGTGCTGTTAACAGGCTGGTGGAGTTCTTATAAAATACCAGAAATTAGAGGGCATTTACTGCTACAGAAGAATATACTTTAAGTAAAAACAAGCACAACCCATGACTTGTAATGGATTTAGGATTTTGTCCTTCTAAGTTGCACAGTCTGAGAAGGTCTACAGAAGGAAAATTTACTATAGCTTGGAAGAGATGAAAAATTGGAAGTCATAGCAATGAAGCTGCATAAAGCATTTTGTCACACTTACTGTGAGAACAGCTGCGATTTTCTTGGCCACTGCTGGACTGATTTGAAAAGCATGAGCAAATCTCCACCCTTGAAGGTCAAAGACGGCCTTGACTCCATTTCGCTGAGTCTCAATCTCCTTTACAATGAGTTCAGATGTGATGAGACTTACACGAAACACATCATATGCTGTGAATAAACTGGGATCCCATTGTCCTGAGAACATAGATTACCCTGCATTACCACGAGAATACCCCATATACCTGCATTTTTGCTTGCTACTGCTGCTAATGTGCTTCTCAGAAACAGGAATTAACCAGCAATAACAGAGTTCCTGAAATAAACTGTTATGCCAGTGCATAAATTACTTTGTGTGCCTACTCTCTCACTTGTCTTTCATGCTCTTTTAGTAGATGGTACCACGTAATGTAGCATGTTCTACCTATGGCCAGTAAAAGGTTTTGACATGAACAGCTTAATTCAGTAACAGTCATGCTAGCAGAAGCTGCAGATCATCGATCCAATCAATTAAAATATATTTTTTTCAGCACTGTAATTCTGTCATGATTCAGTGAATCTCACTTTTTTTTTTTCCTGAGGCCTGAACAAAAAATTGCATAGGATGAGCCTATGCAACTCAAGATGAAAGCTTTAAGGGCACAAGTGTCTACTAGACCAGCTGATAAGAAGGTAATTCTTTGGAAGTTGGCAAAAATAATGTCTCTGTCCAAAACAAGCATAAAGAGAAATGGTGTTCATTTGATTACAGATCTTCTGAAAAGATTTTTGGGAGGTGAGTCAAACATTTTCCAAGCATTGTTTGCTAGGGCTCTTTGGCTGCAAGTTAACAGTGAAAACTCAGCGAAATGCTCATCCAAGCCTAAACTGAACACTGATACAAGACTAGGTGTACACCTTTTTTCTGTTCTCCCCTCTCTGTGCAGCATCTGCGCCAGTACCACAGTCTTAGAACATGGCTTTTAAAATTTACATGAAAACAAATGATTGTTGCAATACTCAGAGCCAAGGAACCACATAATCTTACAAGTTTTAAGCTTCAAGATTCTTTTAATGCAACAAGAATTTCACCAAAAAGAAAATTGAGTTCTTCATAAGGAACTGTACAGTTTTACCCACGCTAATTTATATGCAAAATGATGTAACTCTTACAGCTCAGTAAACTCACCTTTAAATGAATGTAAATGTATTTCTTACAAGGAACATAAATATGTTACCTTTCTAGTTAAGATATTCTGATATGATCTAATTTTATCAACCCCTGCAGTTGTACCATAAAATATTTTTGGTTTGCTGCTGAAATCGTGATAATTAAAAAATAAACAAACCACAAAACAAAACAAATGAAACCCAAATACTTCAGTGTCAGAGTCAGGTGCAAAACAGTTCCCAGCAATTTTGTCACTCACCAATTCTGTATATTAGAACTTTGCTTCCATGTGGGTCTCTTGATCTTAGGACTCCATGATAGCCAGCTTGCAAAAGACCAAGAACAGAAGATGGTTGTAAATCTGCACTTATTTCTGGGCATTCAATTCTCCACTTCTGATAATTCTTCAATAACTGGGAAAAAAAATAGATGTCAGGTAAGCATCAGCTATTGTAGGAAGGGCACAGTTAAAAATATGTTTTCCACATGTGGTCACAGTCAGTTTTAATTAATTAAATTAGCTATAATTTAATTATGTATTTTAACCAAATCACTCCTAGAAACAGAAGGCTGCTATACTGGATCAAGTAAGTAAGTAAATTGCCATGATGAATTTAGAACTCTGTCATGGAGTTAATGGACTGCAGTTGTCATTTTGTGTCAGAAAAGAAAACTGAATGTAGAATAAACCTGTAATTTCTATGTAAAATGCATCTAAACTCCAGTTTTTTTCACTCAGATTACTTTTAGGATTATTCAGTTTTCAACTACATCAGATTCATTTTTAATTTAGACATGCAAAATTTTACAGAGGAACATTCTCCTTCACTCACACATTCTCTCCCTTCCTCCCTATTTTTGACACAGTCATCAAAAACTCCAGTTTACTATTTGAAACAGGTAAGCTCATCAGCATATCCAAAAACAATGTTGAAGTCCCTCCTACCCCTCTGAAATGAGAGAATATTACAAAGTAGTGGGTCCATTACACATTTGACAATTTCCCTCCCACAGAGCGGCAATCACGAGAACCTGTTTGGCTAAAACAGAGATCCTGTCTGTTGTCAGGGACTTGGTCATCCTGGTTCCTCAGGCTGGGAGGCAGCATCAGGACCAGTATTTCTAAGGCACAGGAAGGGCTGTGTGTTGAAAGGCGATGGACTAGCACTAAGGAAGAGGCAATTAAAGATGCTCCTTTGTGAGGTAACATCTGTGTTGAGGAATTACAGGCAGCACTGTGAAGGGTCATCTTAGAGATGAATCGTGAAAAATTAAGTTGATGATGCAGTAGTGCTAATTTCCAAGTCTAGTTACTGTTTCTTCTTTAATATTAAGTGGTTGTGGGGAAAATTAACTAAGCCCTGCAACTACAATTTCTTTAAGACATTTTGCATGAGTAAGTATGCAAAGTATGCAAGACTGCCTTCTAAAATGCTTCTTCGCAACTCATCAACTAAATTTTGTCTCTGCTCTATCACCCATGCTAAATTCTCCAGCCTTGAGTCTGGAAGGTATAGAGGTAATTATTACAAGCAATTTCAATTTTGTATGTATTTTCTCAATGGGTACAACTTAAAGCTTTAATACAAGACTATCAAAGTAGCTAAGAGAATCAGAATTTTCCAATACCTCATTTCACAACAAACTGAAATGCAGCTTTAAATCTTAAAAGTAGCATGCACAGGCTAGCTTTTAAAATTGTTTATATACTTCATCAAACTGGAAAACTCAATCTGATCCTCAGCACAGTTTCACAAATTAAATGTGTTCACCACACTGAAAGCATCAACCAAAAGTCTTTTATTTTCTATAACATGTATTAACAGGAAGTAGTTTTTCCTTTGTCAATTACTCCATATTTTGCAACAGAAATACTAAAGTTAAAAGAGCTGTCAGGTTCAACTGATAGAACAAAACCTTGCAAGAATTACAAATTTCTCGTATCTATGCAAGTATAATTTTTTATTTTTAGTATTTTCACTGGAAGAGTGATCAGGAGGAACTTCAGTAGAATTGAATTCACCTCTTGGAAAATCAGAGCATCAGCTGTGCTGATTCTTACCTACAGACTCTTAGAGGCAGACTCGAGACTCACCATCCTGTAGTTCACAGCATGCTCATGTCAGATAATTAGTCTTATCCCTTACCTTTTCCCTCTACTTTCAAGCTTCTTGTATCACTTGACATAAAACATACTTTTTCTTCAGCTTAATGCTTTTGTGCTCAGATTAAAGTGTTGAATGATTTTGAAGGTCTCTCAAATGAATTGTCACGAGGAAACCAATTACAAATCATTATTATCAGCAGAATTTACATAAAAATACATGACACGCTGATCAGAAATTAGCTATATTTTTTTAATGGAAATAGAGCCTATAAATATCTATATAGATCCAAAAAATAAAAAAGTTCATATACCATGCTGGAATCCCACTTGATTTGACAGTGAAAAACAGTGGATAAAAAGCCTCATCCTCAACCATCACCATAGAAAGAAACATTTAACCATTTTAGTAGAAACCTTTCGACAGCATTAAATCTAGCCTAGGCTAATTTTAAAGCTAACAAATAAGGTGAGGGAAAGAGGGAGAAAGCAGGGAAAGTAAGTTAATTTGTGGAACAGAAGTTCACTGTAATTGCAAAGATAGGCCTATTGAGGTACTCTGATTATCCCACTCTGTCAGTACTTGGCTGTCTACAAAGGGCACTGTTTGAGCAATCCCAAATGCTTTGTGCCAACCAGACAGCAATGTCAACATGTTTTTTCCTTGGTCTTTCCAAAACAGACTCTGAAACAGCAGCAAAATACAAAAACACCCTGAAAACAACTGTGCAAACATCTGTAGCTTTGTCATTTCTCACTTTTCTTCTAAAACCTGTGGTACCAAAACTTAATGAACATATGTATTTTAAACACCTCTTTGAAGAATTCCCTGCCAAAACTGAGAAGAGAATAAAAATTACACATTAGTTCAATACCCTAAATAATCCTGTCTAGTCAGTACAGTTAGTTTCTCATTTTCATGATATTTACATTTTCCAAGTTGGAAACAATAAGGATTTATGTGCTTGGAAGAGAGTAGTGTTTGCAGCTTGTGATACACTCAAGATCCTCACAGTAGGTATAGTTTACCTACTAGCACACCCATTAAGGAATAAATATATGATTGGACAACTTCTGACACCTTCCATGACATGAGCAAGTGGTGCATCTTTCAGACACATAACATGGATAGGCCTAAAATATACTTCCCTTGGCAAGAAAATCACAAAGTGCTGAAGAGTTCTTAGATTTTGAAAACCTAATCTAATTACCTGAAATGATTGAGATCTGAAGTAAAGGTTAGCATTAGGTAATCTTACACAGCATCTACAGCTAGATTTGGGAGATATTCTGTTTATTTATGTAAACAATCCCTTTCTTACAGCTGGACATACTCAAGTTACATACAACTACTTAAAAGAGTAATCCTCAAACATGCAAAGGAATTCAAAAAACTAGCAGTGGGTACTTGCAGGTTTTCTAGTTTCACCCTGTTTAAGCACATGTGAAAAAATTTCACTGGAAATTTTTTTAAAGTATGATTTTTTTTTTCAGTAAAAACAGCAAGGAAAAACAAATATTGTATATAACAATCAGTGTGGATATAGATGAAACAACCTAATATCAGGAAAAACAGATGCATTCATTACCTAGTATAAAAAATGGCTCATGTACTTACAACACAAGAAAAACATCTCAATGTATAATTATCTGTGTTTACAAACTGAATAACCTACTTAGCATCTGCTCAGCATCTGAAAATAGATGGAAGGTCACTTGATAAGGGGGGAACGATGGATGAAAAACTCCAGTGTCTGGAATTAAGCATTAATTAAGAGGTTTTTTTCCCTGATGTCTGTTGGGGATAGTTCCAGATTTCTGAACACTAGAGATTACAAAGTTACCAATTAAACCAAGATTCATGTCCTACAAACCAAAGTGAACTTAGTACTTTACTCAGAAGCAAAGAAACTAGAAAACATTGTGCTTGTTAGAGAAATCAATGCATCTGTATATGTAAATTAATTATATATTTATTTATTAATAACTGTTTATATATATTAACATGGGTGATAGGCAGAATTAGGCCTCTGCTGTGTCAGCAGCTGTACCAATGCACACAATGCTTGGGGAAAAAAAGTCTTCTACTGGCATTCTATGTAGGAAAAAACACAGCTCAAACTTCAGAATATAAACATATATATACGCACACACCCCTTTGTGCATATGAATTTTATACTTCTTTTTATGTATGTGTATACAGATGTACCTAGAATTTAAACATACAGTATACACAGACAAAGAATTTAAAATACTTTTATGGACACTGAACTTTTCCCAATTCCACATGCATTGCCTCTTTGTCGCTGGAAGAAGACTGGCCCATGCTGGCTTAGCACAACGGGAAGCCTGGCTGACTGATTTGTGTTTTCTCAAGAGTCAGCTTAGAGAGCTAATAAGGGCTCTTCCATCCTTTTTGAGGAATTCCTCGGTATTGATGGAAGAAAAGCAGCCAAGTAACTGATTTTAACTTAGCATTAATATTTGAAAGATGTGAAGATCCTCAGCGATTATCCTCAGAGATAATGCCTGAGACGCAGCAGTGTGTTTGGCACTACAGAAAACAACCCTTGCTGTCTAGCACAGTCATCCCTAAGTGACTTACTTGCAGTACAACACACTAGGAAATCCCTCCATAAGTTGAATGCAGAGCAAAACCAAAGTCTTGCTACATAACTTGGTATCAACCAGAACTCCTAAAAGGATCCTAGACATGTAGAGAGTTTTCAGTGCCACAAAAGTGATGTTTACAACAGTATGTTACAACAACTCTTTGCACAGCGTTTCAGTGTTAAACATTTTCATTCTGTTCCCCAGAGTATAATCTATTTCAGGTACAAAAAGACAGCATTCCAGAGTCACTGTGTGAGTCAGTTCTATCCAAGAGTTATGGGGTGTAATGCATAATGAAACACACTAGGAAAAAACATGTGCCGGAAAGGAGTTCTCCAGATTTCACAGATCACTAGTGAATCCAAGTGACAGTGTTTTTCATGATAACAAGGAAATCAAACATACACACATAGCTGGTAGATTCAAAAAGAGGCAGACACTGATTTCTTCTCTGTGGTGACCAGTGACTGGGAGGGAGTGGCCTTCAGTTGTCAGAGGAGGTTTGGGTTGGACATTAGAAAAAGGTTCTTCACCCAGAGGGGTGGTTGGGCACTGGAATGGGCTCCCCAGGGAAGTGGTCACAGCACCAAGGCTGACAGTTCAAGAGGCATTCAGACAATGCTCCTAGGCACATGGTCTGACTCGGGATATCCTGCATAAGGCCAGGAGTTGGACTTTGATGATCCTTGTCAGTACCTTCCAACTCAGTATATTCATTCATGTTCACAGTGGTTCTGTGAGAATAGTCTGTTACTGAGCTTAACTGAATAATCATTGTCTTTATTTCTTAAAGACAGTTTTATCTCTTCTTCAAGTCCTTCAATTCCAGCTACCTGTTTCAGTGCTGGATTTTCTTCTAGCATGATAGATATCTATGTATCACTAGTTAAAAGCAAGTCTGGAATTGCCATTGGAAAAATATAAGATTGCTATTGCTATGAGTCACCATAAAAGATTTAGAAACTGAATGTCTTGACACAATCTACCTGATTATTCTTTTCTGAAGCATTTCCAAATGTTGATAACTGACATCAGATAAATCCATGTCAATTATTAACCAGATATGCATCAATAAAAAGGTCTGGTCTGTTTCCAGACTCTTGATTTATATTTAAGGCTAAGTCCATACTAAGATGCTGGAGAACTGTTGCTTATAAGCACTAACAGGGCCATGGACTTTGATTATCCCTTAGCTGCTCTACAAATACTATGCAGTAGTACACAGGAGCCCAGTGGGCAAAAAGAGACTGTATCAGCCTGAACGCCAAACCAAGAGGCAACATCAAACCAGGGCAGGAGGGAAGAGCCACTGTCTGGACTGACGGCAGGAGGGCTCTGTCTAGGATGAAGTTTTAACATAACTTCTGCATGAAGTCACACTTGGGTTAGATGAATATACATCTTATGACTATGACACATTTTTGCACAATAATTCTCTTTGGCCTTGATATGCCAATTACAATAAACACATTCCTTTGGGGGGAAAAAAAAAAAGTGCCTCTTTTATTCTTGCCCTACTGTAAGAGAAGTACTCTAGAAAATGGTGTCACCTGGTATGTAGAAGATTAAGTACAAGTGGCTACAGCACTTGAAGAACTGAAATTCTAGACAGAAATATTAAACACAGGTTGGTTCTGAATATTGGAATCTCTTAATTCAAAGGAAGGTTTGAAATTCAGAAACTTAGCAGCCTGTGGAGACCCAGAAAATCTAAAGAGCTTTTTAAAAACTTTTACTTTTTCAAAGCAGGTCTCTAGTCTAGAGGGCTAATTCTCAAGAGGAGCATAGGAAATTTGCTACTTCATAAACTCCATCTCTAAACCTAGCCTAGATTCCACACTTTCAAAGAACAGTCCTACCTGCAACACACCTCACAATTAATCACATCAAAGTGAAGAAATGTATGGGCCAAATTCAGAAGTGCCACTGTTCTGTCTGCAGGATTACCAGTAACAACCAACTACAATGCAATTAGGAGTGGATACTCAGGAGTCCTTATTGTCCTCATTAAGCCCTAAATTTTGGAACCAAGAACACAGGAAAATTAAATGGCTTTTGCTGGGAAAGTAAAAAAAAGGCACAGTGCTACAATTGTTAGTGCACAGCTTTGGTATAAACAATCTGTAAAAGTAAGATCCATAAAACCCAAAGGAATCTGAATCGACTCCTTAGTTCTTCTGCTGAGAAGGAAATGTTTAAAGCTATGCTGCAAATCTCATGAGTCAAATGAAAAGATCAAATATACAATGATTAAAGCTATTTATGATTAATGGCCTAAGTCAATTTCTCAAATTCTTTCTTAGCTACCTTGATTCTGCAATACATCTGTATGCAAACCATCTTCTCTGATGGTGGCTAAACTTGGAAAATCTACAGTCCAGAGAAGTCAGAAACTAATAGGTGAGGTCTGTTGGGCAATGCTGCATAATCAACGTAAAATTCCACGGAAACACAGCACTCACTTGGCACGTGTGAATCAGGCCTTTGCCCTGGGAGGACTTGGAATTAGTTTCTGTTTCAAACGTTTAATGGTTATCAATCTTTCTTTAAAAAGAAAAAACAAAACAAAACAAACAAACAACAACAAAAAAAAACCCACCAGAAAAAAAAAAGAGATAACAATCTGTGCCTTTGGATATGAAAAATGGTCTGTAGCAAAAACGCCTATGAAGAGCCAGGAAAGTACCACGACTTACCAAAACCTGCAAAGAGTGCTGTAAATGACTAAACTCCAAGCGAAAAGAAGTTTTTACTCATAGTTTTAGAGTAATTGTAGGTCTATAGTGAAACTAGTGCGGCTACTAGTTACCTGAGCCTGGTAATCATGACAAGGGTGTCCTTTAAAGGATACTGTTTCCTAATCGGAGCCGTGACCTTAGCACACTTACTGTACGGCTAGTGACTGTATCACACCTAGCGCAGCCTTTCTGTTACCACATCGACACCGCACTGAGCCAGCCACGACACCGCGCATTGCTTCGGTGCCACGCTGAAAACACGCAATGAGTGACAAACAATGCGTTACACCCTGAAACTCCCCAGGCAGCGCAGGGCACTGACCCACCCCACATCCGCACTGCCGCTCCGTCCCCGCAGCGACAGCCCGAGCCCGGCTGCTCCCCGGGCACCGGGACCTGCCGCCGCCGCCCCTCCTCACCCTCCAGGCCAGGTCCAGATGGAAGTCTCGGGCGCGCAGGAACCGCACCAGGAAGGCATCGGAGAGGGGCTGCGGCCAGCGCTGGCCGGGCTCTGCCTCCGCCCGCCGCCGCAGCTCGGCCACGGCGCTGCGCACCAGCGGAGAGTGGTCGGGCAGGTCATTGAGCTGCCCCGCGCCCGGCGGAGTCTGCGACATCCCCGCGGCACGGCCGAGCTCAGCCCCACCGCCTGCCCGCTCCCATTGAGAGCCGCGGGCGGCGGGGCCCGGCCGGGTGCCCCCGCCCCCGACAGGGTTAACCCCTGAGCAGCCTCCTGGGCCCTAGGGCAAGGGGCGGGGTAGGTGTGCGGTGTCCGCCGCTCGCCGCGGCTCCTCTTTGGGGCTTTTGCACTTTTAAGGACTCGAGTGGTTTTTAGAATTTTACGCTTTAAGCCCGTCTCGTGTTTTCCGCTTACAGCCCCAAAAGTGAGCTGTACCTGCTCCCTCCGGAGGGCGAGGGGCGGCCCCACCGAGCAGGGAGAGCCCCGACGTTGGTACCCGCGGCGCCCATCGCGGGAGGGTCATCCCGGAGCCCTGGGATGCGCTAAGGGTGGTGGCCCGCCTTTTTGGCGAAAGTAATCCATCTTTAGATATTAAATTGCAAAAAGCTGTACTTCATTGCAGCTGGAAATTGATGTGCAAAGTGCGGTCGCTGCTGGTGCAAAACTGCCTTGGAGCACCTCATCCTTAACGTGGATATGCAGTAACATAAATATATTCACTCTGCTTGGAGAAAGGGTGGTGAAATTGAACTCAACCTTAGTACAACTTTGCTGCCCATTAGTGAGTTCGATTACGAAAGGTAAAGAGTTCATTGCTGTTACTGGTATTGTTAGTAAAACCTTTTCCTTGGATTGGGTTTCCTTTGAGATCTCTCTGGCCTACTTAGGCTAAAAGCCTTATTTCATTTAACATACAATTAATAAAGCATACTTAGTAAAAGGTTTACAAAACTTTGTTCCAGACTACCTTCCCCTTTCCTGGCCTTTTACAGTTAATACTTACTTTTTGATCAGCATTTTGGTCATATCTAACTATATCTTGGACTCTTATACACTACTGACTACCTGCGACCTACATCTACAGGTATCCCACTCAACTTTACAAATGTAAAAAAAATCTGCCTAGCTACATGCAGATACATAAAGACTGGGAGGGGTGGGGTTTTTTGCTAAAAAAAGATAATGAAGCAGAAACTCAAGGGACTGAATAGGGAATACAAGCTTGTAGGAAGAAAATATTGAAGGAAAGGATACAAATTGGGAAACATATGGATGTGCAGCCAAGAGTTTATAGATGTGAACTTGTGGGCAAGGAGGTGTGAGGAAGTGTGGACTTACCCTAGATCAAGAAGAAAAAGCAAGCTGAAAATACATAAAGAAACTGTGAGAACAGAATGTGGAGGGGACACTAACAATAGGTTTTAAAAAAACACCCCTTTTATTTCTGGACAGAGCTTCCATGAGAAAAATTTGCATGCAAACTGTAGGACAAACAAAGGGATATCACAGAAAGTTCATACAGTGATTTTAAACACCACTTCATTTTGAGCACTTACTTTTTGCCATCTCAGAATTCTTCCAACTTAGTGCTTCATCTGCAAAAACAAAAAGGGCAAGAAAACCACTCAGCTGAGCAACTCATCAATTCTAACTAGTTTTTCTACCAAGTTTGTGCTGTGATTTTGGCTTCATATTTGAACAAAGTTAGTTACACTAGCAGTTTCAGTGATTTGCCTCAGGACTGAGTTACAAAAATACCTGTAAATTTGAGAGTTTTATTAAAAATTCTGCGAGAGAGACTGTATTTGTAAGATTCATGAGAGCTCCTTTCTCTGACAAGATAACATCAAGGCTTTCTTCAGAGGAGCCAACGTGTTGTGTACTTGACCCTTCACCAGAGCAATTAAGACCTGATGCAAGATGAAGCTTGTAAGAGTTTTTGTTTTGTTTAATTACATCTGGAAAAGAGCTCAAGTGACTGAAAGCTCTGTCTAAGTAAATTATGCCTGTTTGTAAACTTTGCCTTGTTTGTGTCCTTGGACCAGGATGATTACTCTTATAAAAAGGACTTGAAATTGTGGCACCAGCTCTTTGGTGTTTCCTTTTGGCATATTCCTGTGACAAACAGACTTTTAACAGATAGCTGGAATTTGCAGTCCTCCAGGAGAATATTTACATCTGAGTAAAACCCACATAATACTTTAACAGGTCTATGACAAGTGCTGTGGAGGCAACTATCTTAGAGTGACTGTAACATACACATGCTCTTAAACTCGTTTCTTTTACAAGACACTGTAAAAACTGTAAAAGATTTTTGAGTTTCAACCCTACAGTAGTAGTTGTATGGGTTTTTTTCTGTGAATGATATGAATAAATAGAAGAACCTTGTCTTTCAGGCACACTTAAGTTAACATTAGTATATAGGTTTCATTAGGATCAAGATAAAGAGTTTAACTTGCATAAATGCTGAACACTTAATTTCGGCCACTGATGATTGCATGAGGTCAACATCTCTAAAAATTAAGTTCTAGTTAACTTGCTTAAACTTGTGCAGTGAAAGTCATCACGGAATGTTTAATTTTCACATCTTTGATTTTTTTTTTACTAAGAATTCATACATTTCAAACATGTAAATGCAGACTTGTGAGTCAGGAAATCAAGACAGTTATTGGGAGAATTGATTTCTGGTGACAAAGGGCTTGCTCTTTCCTCTTGCCTGTCTAGTCAAAGAAGTGCATACCACCAAAACCAAAATAACCCTGTTCTACCAATAGAATACAAGAATTTATTCTTCAAGATTATCACATATTCCAGGGTGAATAGGCATTTGATAGGAATTACAATAACATTTATTAACTAGAGAGACATGACATTGCATGCACGTGGGAAAAAAAAAAAGAAATCTATCACTCTGGTATTTATTATGTACAGGTAAAAAAATCCAACCCTCCTTCCCCCAAACCAACAGTCCTGTACAAGCAAACTCCTGTACAACAAATGTAAGCTTCCAGTGAAATTCAGAGCAGACAGTCATATCAGTAGGGCTCCAAGCTTGTCATAGGAATATGTTCATGTAAAGTACTTTGGAATTGGAACATTATTGTTAAAGAAAGAAATCTTTCAAACTAAGCAAAATTGAGAGCTCATGACTGTATCTGAAGTGTGGCCATTTTGTACAGCAAAAAGGAGTGTAAATGGCTGTCACCCTTCTCTGAATCCATACTGTAGGAATGCCTCAGCATAGTAGTGCTGAAGATGTCAGCCTTTCACTAAAACCATAAAGTGTGGCAGGTCTGTCTGCAGTGAACACTTTTTGATTTTTTTCTGAATTTCTCCATGATCCGTCCTTCCTGTTGTCTGTCTGCTCACTGGTGCTGATAACATTGCTTTAAACTATGACAGACCTTTTTCTATTGTACTAGACCAAAAGCTTATAACACTGTGTAGCAAGGCTGGTTGGTGACTCAGCGACTTAGTAATAGCCTTTGAAAGTCTTACTCTGTAATATAATTCAGCAATCTCAGCAGACAGTTGATGGTAGGTACATGGCAGAGAATTTGTCTTTCATTTTACAGCGCAATAGACTATTTGCAAAACCTTCTTGGTGTAAAAATAATTTTTCTAGGAAGTGCAATACAAACACAGCTCAAGCTCCTACTTAAATTAAACCTAGTTTACTCTGCTCTGTAAGACACTGCAATCCTTGCTATGTGACAAGATAATGAAAAGCATCCAAGGCCAGGAACTGGCAGGGTCACTCAAGCACTGAGTGATGAAGACTTTGATCCTGCTGTCTTGCTGTTGCAAGAATATGAATCATCTGCACCAAACTGCTTGCAGAAGTGATGCTTATTTGCTGCCAGGTTTATGGATATCCTCCCAGAGTCTGAGCATGTTATGAAAGCAATAAGGACTCAGTAGACCCAGCCCTGTCACATGGCTGTGAGAATATGCATCACACTATATATTAGGAGAGCAAAGGCTTGTGTAGGTTCCTTAACTCTCATCTCTTCCTCCTACTCTGCTATCATAATTTTCCTTTCACATACTGGATTAAAAACTGGTCTATGCTGCCTCCAATTTGTATTGTCTTAACACATAGAAAACTTTAAGATGAGCCACTGACAATTTCATTTAACACCAGCTTCTCTGCTTCCAGCTGAAAGCCAATCATCTCTACTGAATTTCCTAATGTACTTCTATTAGCATGCAAAAGCATTGTTCACTGCCTTGATGGCATAAAGCTTCACAGGCCTGGGCATCAATATTTTATTTACAAAAGAGCCCAAGTGTGAGAAGTCAGGTTAGAGCCACAGCCTGTGGATAGATCTCCATTCTTCCTGAAATGGTGCCTATCCTCTTTGCTGATCACCTGGGATCAAGATGTGCTAAACCTAGGGGATTAGAAATACTATCCAGTGTGAACCAAGACTGGATTATAATGCATCTGCAGCTGGTGGCATGTCATAGAATCAGTCCAGACTGGAGAATTTTCACCAAAGGCACCAATGACATCTCTTCAGTATGGCTGTTGTCACTGGGACGTGTTAAACATTTTTGCCCTTTGCAGCAAAGTTGCGGAGGTATAGAGAACAATTACTTTAAAATAAATTCTGTTGATGTAATTTCAGAGGAAATGTGCAGTTTTCAAGAGTGCTTTTCCAGAAGGTGTGTTGAGAAGTGCCTGTTCTTTGTTGGCTATTGCAAGTTAGCAAGGGACAGGTTTTAGATGATGAAATCAATGTGGCCTAGTTTCCAGTGGACCAATGTTTCAAAAGTCCTGCTGCCTTCACTGTGTGGGTTGTTCCTGGAGCTGAGGTAAGATCCTCTGCCTGACGGGGACAGTGGTGACTGTGACCAACACACAGGCTGACTGTGAGCCTGTGCGGATAGGAGACAAGTGAGGACAGTGGAACTCGTGCTGCAGATCGCCTTTCTCCAAGCATTATACTTTTTAAGGGCTTAATACCTTTGGGCCCTCACCTTTCTGTCTGTAATCAACATTAGGTTTTGGGTTCAAAAGTTATGAGAGAGAGAGAGACAGGTCAGAGACTGACTGACAGACAGAGAGAGAGGCAGGCAAAGTGATCACTTCTATTTCCTTGAGAATAAATCAAGTCATACACAAAACTGTAGGTTGTAAATTGGTGGGTGGGATTTTCAAAAGCTCCTGGACCCAGAGTGGTACATTTATTGATGCACCTCATCTTAACTCAGATTAAAGGAGAATTAGGAACCTAAGTAACATTTAAAGTCTATCCTAAATGACTTTAATAGGATTTGCTGTATCAATTGAGTAGCCTAAATCCCACTTGCTGTATTTAAAATGGTAGACGACAGGAGTTTTGGCACTGATTTTGAAGAGTTTATCATTTTATAAAGCAATGATGATGCCTGAAAACCTTGAAAAATATAAAGTCCTAAGCACTAGATGTCCTAATTCACACCCTTGTAAAAAAGTCACTGGGAAAACAAAGCTTTAGATTGCTGACAGTCAACATTGGAACAATGTTGGTACAAGTTTTCACATTGCTAAATAAAAATAAATAAATATTGGATAAGAGGTCTCCCATTTTCTATAGCCAGTTAAAAGAGATGATGTGTCAGAGAAGGCCACCAGTGAAATGTTGCAAAGGCACAGTCAAGGCAGGCCTTCATTTGGTTTGCATTACCTCTACATGCAGGGTGTACAGCAAAGAGCCATATGTCATGGTAGATAAGGTGCACTGACACTGTCAGGACCTGTGAGCAAATTCTAGCTGATAACTATTTGCAGGAAGGATTGCAGATGAAAGCAAGCAGAATGACTAGAAGTAAAGGTGTGATACCTTTGTCTGCTGGGCATTGTAAAATTAAGACTGGTGTGCCTCACTATCAAAATTAATTTCTGCTAGTCAAATGGAAAGCAGATTTCATCACTGGGACCAACATCTCACTCTCGGTATTTTTTTTCATAGGAAAGTTGTTTTTTAAGAGAAAGACTAATTAGCTTTGAAATGCTATTTCTTTAAACTAAGAACAAGGACTTTCTGTATATTTTTCAAATAACAAGTCATAAAAAATGAATGTAAATAAATCTGTCTGGAGGACAACCATCCATTTACTGCATTCCAAGATTACAAAATTTGCTTTCATTTTATACTGTAAAACCCAAAACCTATGAGAGCATTATGTGTCAAAATATTTGGATTTGAATTTAAAATGTCAGATGGATATTTAGATACTCTACTTGCAGTGACTAGACTGTCAACATTGGACATTTCAGGAAAAAAATCAATCCAAATTGGCAGATCTCTGTGCAAGCAGATTGGTAATTCTCTGCGAAAGATTTGAGTTTAAATGAGGAATATCTTCTGCAAAGTAATGATTCTGAGTAGTTTTATTGCAAATCCTAGATGAATGGCTTGATTTTCAAAAGTGCCTAAACTTGCACAAAGTATCAAAGGAGGATAAAGGACTTCTCAAAATTATGTTTATCAAGAAGCTTATCTCTAGGAACTTATAAAGAAGTTGGGCAGAGTCTAAGCAGTGCAAATAGTTTGACCCATTTAAATTCTAAGCATTAGGGTATTATTTGCCCATCTCCCTGACAGTAAAACCAAAGCTAATAAATAACCACATTGCATCATTATTTCTTTCTACCTTCAGGGAAATCCTGTTTACTTAGACCCTTGCCTGCCAAGTGAAAAAATATTTGAGTCCTTCAGTGAAATAATCCAGGTGGGCAGTCACTGGGTATTGACTGACTCAGATGATAATTCATTAATAAATGAACTAGGTATTTTTTTTTCTTGATTTTCTTTACTGTTTCTTCAGTAAATTTAACTAAAAAGAATGCTTTCGATATTGCTGGTACTAATAATATCTATATTATCTATAGCAGCACCATTGAAGGAAGCATACATGAGCCATTTCTATCTTCTGTCAAGGTTATCCTTTCTTTTAGTGCATGAACGTAACCAGAAGACAGACCTATCCCTAGGCAATGAAATAAAGTCTTCCCTGTGATGTCTTTTCAGCTGTCCAGGCAGAGGACCCTGGTATCGTATCAGTGAAATTCAATAGAAGGCATGAGCACAGAAGGACTTAAAAGGTAGTTCCATGATGTGCTTAACCGTAAAAGATATCTGAGAGTCCATAAAAAACATGCAAGATAAATAATATGCATTGATGGTACTTCTTTTATGGTTGATGTTGTTCTATTCTGTTAGGTTCTGTGCAGATGTACAAGTTGGTCCCTGGCCTTAGGCAGCCTATATCTATATATAAGAAAGACACAATATATATATCTATTTATATATATGTATATATATAAAAGACAGAATTAGACAGAGGACAAGAAAACAGTGGAACCATACTGGTGAAAATAAGAAGCCTAAATTATTGCATGTCTGCAGCATAGTTCTAGAGAAGCCTAGAAATGGTCTAGACAAGAGCTTCAAGTAGGGCTGAAAGCAGGAGACTCCTTCTGAAGAGCTTTTCCCAACAGGGAGGCAAAAGCCAGCCTGCACCTTTTTCTAACTCACTACTAAAGAAAAGCTGGTGCCATAGGTTAAATGGAAACAGTAAAAGTCCTTTGATTTGAGGATAAGCATCTCAGGTTTGATGTGACCGCTAAATTGGAGTATACAGAAACACAGAGAGAGCTAACACTTTCAGATGTACACAAAAAGCAATCTTTACACCAGCCATGTGGGTAGGTGTGAGCAGGGCAAGATTGAATTTGATTTGATTTGACAAAATCAGAACAAGGTCTCAATAAATGAGACAGCAATAGCATGAATGAGAAATTCAATTTGTGGAGGAGCCTGATGTTCAGGGATAGCCAAAATGACAGGCAGAGAGATGACATCTGCCACAGCAGCAAGGAGGAGGCAGAGAAAGGTTAGGCTGTGAGGCTGTTGGCTTATCATCCATCAGAGGAAGCCTGGAAGCCATAGGAGTATATTAGTTGCCAGATGAATGTTTTGGAAGTGAGAAGTGGACGTGACAACCCTAAAAGAGCATGGCCAACTGCTTAGAAATAAATGGTATTTGATATGTATCTGATGGCAATACAAGCACAAAACAGATCACATACTGTACTCTATCTCGGAACTGTTATTAGTCATCTCTGTCTTGTAGCAAAGCAGTAAGGTATCTCGTCTTTGATTTCTAACAGTTATTTCCATCTCATATTAACCTATTTTTAGACTCAGTGGGTAAAAAGTTTTGCTTCCAAACAAAAGTAATACAGTCTTAATGCATATCCCTGGTATGGCCTGTTACTAACCTCTTTCTATCTGGAGAAACGGTCGTTCATTCCAGCTTTTTGTTTGCTTGTTTGTTTGTTTTCTTTACATATTCAATGTTTAATTCATTGCAAATACCTTAATTATTCATCCTCTTTAATAATTTTCATTCTGTGAGCTTGGTGAAAAAGCACAGAAACTATGCTTTTAGGGCATCTTTACCTGCTATTTCTCTAGCTTTTAAAAAGCAAAGCAAAGCACTTTTTTTTTCCCTTTGCAAAGGCTGTGGAGCCTGGCTTTTGATCAAGGCATATTTCTGCAATTCTGTCTTCAAACTGACTTCTTTGTAAACTTCCCATTTTCTGTCTTACAGATCACCCCAGAAAATGTTTCTAAAACACTGACATACTCAGTTACGTGTATTTACACTAAAAATGAATGTGACCTGGTTTAAAACTAATAGCAATTTTGGAACATGGCAGGAAAAAGAAAATTCCCTACTTAAACTAAACACTTTTCCAGTTAGCATGCATTGGAAAATTTACAAACTATGTAAGTGAAGAAAACATCATTTTTCCTACCTTAGCATTAAACAATCCATATAGTCTTATTTTGATCCTGAAACTTAGTTAATTGCTTTTAGTTCTTTTTACGAGAAATTATGACTAAATCACTTGTTTAAAAAAGTGAAAATTTATATAATGTTATGCCAATGAAATAGAAATTAACTCTTTCCTGTTCCTAGCTGACATCTTACCAAAGAGATCTATTTTCAGCTCTTGAGCCTGAATTTTCTCTTTTCAAATAACATTACAGCTCGTAACAGTAAATGCAATGTTAAAGCACAGACATCAGAGTATGCTCCTTCTGCGTCTGGATTTGAAAACACTATCCTGAGACTGGCACAAGGAGTAGCTCTCTCCCTACCTTGAGGACTCACAGAGCCAAGGGCTTTTTTCTTGCCCTGAGATGACCACCTACAGTTCTGGTCCTGACTATGCAGCAGACATGAACAAAGATTGTATCAGCCTCCTCACAAGAAAATGAAACAGAAGCAGTAAAATAAGAGCTACGTTGTTAAAACTCATCACAAACTTGATTAATAAAGAAGCTGAATAAAGAATAAAATCTACTAACCTGATCCAAACGTGACTTCTGGTTTAAGAGAAAGACTTTGATTTTTGGCAGTTTGGCTTATTGAGAGAAGACAGGTACAAAACTAATACTGGTGTTACAATTTAACAGCAACAACAAATTGAACAAAGAAAATATTGTGTTTACAAAACTTGTATATCCATTTCGGATCTACAATAACAAAGAGAAGGAGGAAGCTTCTGAAAAATCAACTTCCTATCAATTAAGGGCTGCACTAACATTTCCTAATTTGCATATTTCAGATTATGGATATCAGCATTATTCCAAGATGCACTGTAGATAATTAAGCCTCTTTTTTTCATGTCCTAGAAATTATCTCTGCACAAAATGCTGAGTTTCTGATTAATTTCTTCTCTATAGCTTTCCAGTGACCCAAATCCTTAATTTTCTTTAAGATCAATATCCTTAGGCTGTTTCTTCATAAACTACATTTTAAACATGAAAAATACTTGACATGATGTAGACATATAAAGGTGAAAGGTTAGCTTCCCATGTACATCATCCTAATTTGTACACCTTACTCTGTTTCCCACCCTTGTAGTGAAAAGAGCCTTTGAGCTTTGGCCGAGAGCACAACAGACTTTTTGCTACACCTAAATGACAGATGGAATTTCACTGCAGTGCACTTATCAATAATTAGGTCTGAATTCTCCAGGTTCACGTGTGCACCCTTTAGAGGCCTTACTAACAGCCTCACTAGAATCTCCTCCACTGGCAATTCCCACATGCTTTTCCTTCATACAGTAATTTTAAACTATTTTTAACAGAATAACAGAAGCTTGGCTAACTCTAAACTTGTCCTGTGTCTCTTAAACTATTCCAACTGAGCTTAATTCGATTTTCCTAATCATCAATAGCTGCTAGTGCAGCACCTCCAATTCCTACCCCACCCTCAGTCTTATCTTGACTTTCCCACTGGGCTCCCCCACTTCAGTTCTTCAGCTCCCTCACCCCAAACCTGAAGCCCTCCTGGACCTGCCCCAGCAATCAGATCCCTCTCATGGTCCCACCTTTGCCAGCCTGCTCTCTAGGCAAGATCTGAACAGGCATTGTGAGTGTCCTCAGCCTGAGGTGCATAAGTATAAAGGATAGGCACAAGTTCAGCGTGTTTCCTCCCTCTCCTCCATCGATCCTCCTCTCACCATGCAATTAAAGGAGTTTGTTTTCCCGGAGTCTGCAGAGAACAGAGAAATGCCTTTTGAAAGGCACTTCCCTCAAAACCACATGCCGAGGGAGGCCTGGCTCACCAGAATTTCACCTTCAAGGCAAAAGGAGAGGAAACTGGAGTGGTTTGAAGGCTACAGGAGTCACAGCTTCTCCTGGAAGCTGGAGTTCCCACTGGGGCATTGGACAGCAGTTTGACAGGACTAACACCCTCTTTAATAGAGAAGCAGTGTTGGGAACAAATATTTATGCCAGAAGCTTTTACTGTCATTGAAAAGTAGCAGAATTATTGGGCAACTGACTGGTGCATAGCTGACCAAGAAGTCTGGGGCAGCTGTGCTTTTTTTACAGCTCCAAAGAAGCTGGTTTACATTAGGACGAGTGATTGCACAGTACTTGGTTAAAGAATAACTTGAGAAAACAAGCCTTGGTCCCCACAAGGAAATTGGAACAGTGTCCATAATTCATACCTGCATAACTGCCCATAGGGGCCTTCCTGCCCCTTCCCCTGGCCATGTGCTGTAACATCATCACAGCCTTCCTTTAATCCTCACTGGAAGTTAAACTTCTTTTGAGAGTGATAAAGCACTCAGGCAATGCCAAGATTTGTCTTTATTTAATGTATTTAAAGAACTGCTTAACCAAATCACTTTGAGTCTGGTCATAAACTTTTTCTTCAAATGCCAAAAATACTAATGCAGAAAGATCTGTTCTGAGGGTACCAGAGATGAAGAACCACTGACATTTATAATGGAGAGCAGGACATCTCCATAATGGTGAATACCTATTTTTTCTTCTAAAACAGAAAATTCAGTTCTGGAAAAGGAGGAACCCAAGCATTTGGATAGCAATCTTATTCCTGTTGCCAAGAATATTCCTGTTGGAGTGTTGACTAAGGAATTACAATTTAATGTTTCTCAGTCACAATGGTTTCCAGTTGCCCCTGTATTTCAAGCACCACCTAGTGGATCTATTTAAAAGCTACCAAAACAAAAGCAAGTAGCAAAATATTTTTCTTTTTGACGGTAGGAATGGCAGCTGTCAGTCTCCCCTCTTTAAAATTTGCTATTTGATTGCTTATTAATAGCAAGTCACAATAGCTCTGAAAAACACTAATGCTTAGTATGCACGTAATTTGGCTCTGACTGAGCCTCAGTGTTGGACCTTCTCTTCCCAACTCATTATGCCCAGAACATTAAGACAGATATGTCCTTTAAATTTCAGAATTACCGGAGTAAAGAAAAATAAACTTCTTCTAAATGAAAACAAGGGAGAAAGACCGAGGAGTCATGATTTTAATACTGGAAAATAACTAACCAAAGAAATAAGGTATTTCTTATCTTGTTCACAGGGCAGTGAAATGTGGCCATATAATTATATAAGCATATAATTTTTAAAATGTAGTATATTAAACTTAGAGACACTTGATAGGTGTCTTATGTTAGCAATTCCCTAAAATAAAAATAACATTAATCAATACACTAAGTTTGTTTATTCTTTTATTCTTTTTGCTGATTTAAGTATAGAGGGATGGTTACTGATTTTAAATTCTGTATTTCATCTGAACAGTGCATCGTAATGTATATAATTCATACATTACATTTTACCTATGAGGAGCTTTATTCAGCAATTATTGACTTCAGAATTATTGTTGCAAGAAACAGATATGACTGAAAATAATTAAATACTGGGATCTTTAAAGTGATGGGCGATCAGCCTAAAGTAAACTGAGTTTGCCACGACACAGGACTGGGACCAAACCTTGAGTGCCTTGTCTAATTAGGGGGCTTAACTCCAGACTTTGCAATTAAGATTAGGGAATAGAAATGGCCATGACTAGCCAACTAAAATAGAAAGAATACTGTGAAGTGTCACAATAAGAGAAAGCACTGTTGTGCCAGAATCAGCATGAGTGTGTATAAGATGCAGGAACCGACCTGAAAGATCAGAACAGCAGCAAAGAGAAATTAGTGAAATAACTGAAAACAAAAACCACTGCTCAGAAAAAGATAATCCTGAGCTCTCTTCCCTGGAGACACTTTTGAGTGGACTAGAATTAATGGTGTTGATCCAGCAGCTGATCAGACGTTTGGTTACATAAGTTAATAAAAAGCTCTTAAAAAATGGACAGCTTCTATGTCTGGAATGAAATATAGAATGGATTGTATATCTCTCTTTGACAAGGCTGTTAAAATAAAAAATAGATTCACAATAGCCAATGGGTTATGAGTTCCATCATCTAATTAGCTATGTCAGCTGTATTTTACATTTATTCATTCAATTAATCTATATATATAAAAAATAAAAGGTGTATTAGTTCCTTTGCATATTCAAAGTATTTTTTACGCATTTTACACTGAACTCACAGTCTGGAGTTAACTTGCTATTTTACAGGAAAGCACAACAGGAAAAAAAATCCATTCTTGTAAGTAACACAGAGCTACAAGCAGAGAAAAAGAACAGACATTTGTCATTAATGAGGAAATGTAGTTACTCTTGGTTGACTGAATGAGAATGATGAATGGACTGTGTACTAATCAACACAATTTTACTTTTATTTTGAAATTACGTAAGTTAGTTTGGTATGTATGTGGTACATTACAAGATATCTCTGCTTTAAAACAGAATTTAAGTTGCAGTCTACCTACATATAGTAACGGGGGAACCACACTTTGGTGCCTCTTTGTTCATGGTATTCTTTTGTAAATTTTTTGATATTAAATTATAAATAAAACATACTTATTTTGTGCCTAAATGTATAAATATCTTTATCCTGGAAATGCTGAGTGGCTGTGCTAACAAAGTAGATATAGGGCTTACATATTTCAAAGAAAGCAAAACTTTTACTTTCTCCAGATTTGTATTACTTTAGAATGGCTCAAATACAAAATATCAAATGTTCTGATTCCTAGGTCTCTTAAGAACATCAACAGAGAACTCATATTGCATAGACATCCCTTTATAGACAGCAGGCTCTAGACATAGATACAGGGTTTGGAGAGAGGGATTACTTTAATTCTCTCAGGATCTGTCAGATGGAGCTAGTGCTGGAGATAACCTTCCAGTTCCTCTTCCTCTGGTTAGCAGCTAACATCTTCAAGATTATGCTGTACAACTTTTAAATCTAACCACAAAGCAAACTACATAGCAAAACACATCTAGGAAAAAAATGCAAGCATCGCTGATAAAAGGATTTTAGAAAGTTGTGTAAGGTTATAAAATTGATGAAAATTTTCCCACGTTTAGAAATCAGATTAATAGAATGGGATGTGGTATGGATGCTGGGAGCAGAGCCAAACCACTCATTTTTACCAAAGACAAAAGTTGCAGAACTTCTTGAGCAAGAAAGAAAAACACGGAATCCTGTGAAAAAGACCCAAGTTTCTGCAATTTCTGAAAAAAGAAAAAAAAAAAGTTTTAGGAGAAAAAAGATGAAAGGGCCCTGATATGACGTGAAGAGCCAGGCAGTAAAAATATTTCATTTATCTAAGGAAATAATCAAGAGTGCAGGAGTCAAAATGCTGCAATCACATACAGAATATGACTTCAGAAAAGTTTACAGGTATTTTTCACCATGGCAAACAGAAAATCACATTTAAGGTGGTAGAATCATGCACCATTTCCATAATCTAATACTTTTTTTTCCAAAATAAATGCCAAAGCAAGTTTATGGAACAGGTGACTGTCTCAGCAAATGCACATCATGTCTCCTTGATACTGTAGACTTTGTTTTAACTACAAAGATTATTCTTGAATCTTATCAGGAATCCAGTTCCTGACAATTTTTCTTAAACATCAGGAAAATTATAAAGTTAAACTAAAATTAGAGAATAGCACTCTGTGCATATTCTCAGGCAAGCAGGCTAGCACGTGAGGCTTCTAAAATACTAGCTGTGTGCATATTTACCTATAGCTCATCAAAGCCAAATCTTGAGACAGGAATGAAACACATAAGCAGCTGTGCTGGAGTAAAAATGTCACAGGCTAAATGGAACTAAAGAAGCTTTTCTTACTACAGGTCACCTGAAAATACTTAGACAAACAGGAGGGTAGGTATCTAGCAATGTCTGTACAATAGTTCCATGCTTTTTGTGATCTGGCATATGGAATATCTTGAGACAAGTGGGAACAGGCCTTGGGCTGTTTGTTAACGGACTGGGAAAAGTACAATACAAATAGTGCTTTGATGCAGAGCAGAAGTAATCCAGCTATATAAACTCTGTCTATTGGGAACCTTCTGTAGCCCTCTGGCTGTGGTCAGGTCGATGGCAGAGCCGAGCTTCAAGCAGGCAATAATGATGAGCAACTTGTACACCAAAAGATAGATTGCTCTATGTGATTAGGAGCAAAGGCAGCAAGAGGCATTCATTTTACACAAAATATGAGTGAAATTTAAATAAAAAAGACTGATGGACAGGAGGGTTTCACAGAGAGGATGTAAGAAATAAAGGGCATATATATTTAATTTTTAAGACTGTCTTTCATAAGAACTAAGGAGAGAAGATCTGTCAATAACTAATCATTGTTATAGACATGGCCTACTGTGATATGGCTACATGTTCCCCTACGCCAAACATCTGGCACACACTGGTATCAAATATACTAATACTTTAGTATACGTTAGTACCTCTGTGGAGAAGAGCTTGCCAGTGTGAAAAGCTTCTGCCTTACCTCATGCTCCCAGATAATGGAGCCCACTAAAAATAACACACTGCATTAACAAAGGAAATAAAATCAAAGTATCTAGGAGGTGAAATCATTGTTGGTTAAACGCAGTAATTTCTATTTTAAAGACAGCATACACTAATTTAGCTGCTTTACTTTATCACGGTGCTACCTTTAAGCTATTACATTCTGTTTAATTGTCCATCAACTATAATTTTATTCTACAATTATTTACAGTCTATCATACAATTTTGCAGTCCTTTCATCCAATGTTTTACTTCAAATTCTTTCCTTAGTGCAAACTTGTATTTCCTCATTCCCAAGAAGTGCATCAACAACATTAACATACTGCATAACTTTATCACTCTTTCATGATCAGTGCATTTTCCAGAGTGCCTGTTGCATACTTTGAAATTCCCTGTCACATAGGTGCTACTGTACATTCAGAACTGTTCAAATCTTGTAAAAGAATGCTTGATGGAATCTGGGACCTGCCCTGGACTTCAGCATACAAATGAATTTCACATAGGGGACAGAACATGTAGTTGTTTAATAACTACTAGTAAATTATATATGACAAAGTCTTTATATATTCTTATATTTAATAGATCAGAACTATTAAATCTCACACATGGAGAGGGAAATTGTTTATTTATCTGCAGCTGAGCTCTGTTTGTCACTCCTTTATACCCATGTTATGAGGACTTCCATTAATGCAATGGTCCTTTATGCCAGATGAAGCTGGGCATCCCAGTCTCTTGACCCCAGCTAATGCCAAGGGGCAGCTGGAGGAGTGCCAATAACTGGGACATTCTGGAAGGCATGTTCATCAGCAGCCACCAACACCTGAGCTTTGACTTTGTCTCATGAATCATTCACAGATTTGCTCCATCACAGATAATAATAAAAGTATTGTTTAGTGGGGATATCTGAAGGCCATATAGTCTAGCTTGCTGCTTGGAGGTGGTCTATCACCCAGATTAGATCATATTGCACTGATGGATTTTTTATATTTTTGAGACAGGAGAAATAGAAGAACACTAATAGCATGTATTTTCTACTCATTTAACAAATATTTTCATAATTCTTTTGAGCTACAATTAGGCTACACTGAGAAACAGAGGCAGCAGGCTATTTACAGTTTGTCTGTTGTCTAGTATTAGTTTTTAAGATTCTTGGGGGCACTTTCTGTGTGTAGCCAAGACTTGAAAAAGCACCTGTTTTACAGTCCAGTCACAACCTAGGAGATGTATGAGAAAATCGTGGTGGAATTTTATATTCTAATGGCTAAGAAGATAAACTTTACAGCATTTTCTGAGCACTTCAGAACTTGTGTATTAAATCTCAATAATTTTCAAAGAAATTGTTACCATAAAATCTTTGTAACTTTTAAAAATACATATGTTCTTCGTCTGGATTTGTCAAGTAAAGGGGAAAAGGTATCTCAAAAGGGTAAAAACAGTCATCCTTTAAGTTTGCTTTTAAGTTGGCACTATAACTATGGTAAAAGTAGTAATGGAAAAATCCAAAAGGTTTTGCTGAATGTAACAGGGAAGACTTTGATAAGGACCTACTGATTTCAAGGTTAAACAAAAGAAAACTGTCCTCCTCCTGAGCACTGTTTCAGTCTAAAGCTACATTTCTAGAAGGGCCCCAAGCCCTTTCCAGGGTCATGAACACATGTCCATTTGATATGCATTTCAAAGAATCATGAGGAAACGAGAGTCCTGATGAAAATATTACTGTTGGTTGGCACTCCCTGTCCAATTAAGTCAATTCAGGAGACTGCCAGCAGAGTGGCCTAGAAATGGCTCCACTGGCACCAACTCTGCAAGTCACGCACACGGATGGCACAGACCTTCAGTACGATAATCTGATGGCAAAGGGTGGTGGAATCGAACTCTCGTAGTTCAGATCACAAACAATATAACTGGACGTAACTACTGGATGGTGGAAAATTAGAGGGGATAAAAAAGAGGCCTAAAAGCATTTTGAAAAATGAACCGTATATATTTCCATAGTCTCTAGAGCCACATAAGGCCGGAACTTGAACTATAATATTACAGAACTAATTGCCACGAGCATTCCAGCAAGTCCTCAGAGGCTTGCATTATTCCCCATCAAATAGGTTCATTTGAGCCTAAGCTTGCAATGCAGACTGGAATCCTGCTGAACTTGCACTTTCTTTAAGGATAATTTTCACTCTACCACATTCCTAATGGTATAGATAAGGAGGAACAATGTAGAATCACTTCCAAGCACAGACACTAACATTATCAAAAACTGGAAATATTTGCAGCACATTGGATTTTTGTCATACAAATCACAAAAACCATTATAAAGCGAATAAAAAAATCCTAGTGCTTTTATTTATTCCCCTATTACATTGCATATTTAACTAAATAGATGTTATTAAGTCACTAGGAGCCAGCACTATCTCGAAGGCAATACAGTACTTCTGTAAAAGAAGCACCATTTAAAATCCCAAATATTCAAAAACAACTGTCAGCCTCGTAAAATAAATGGCCTTGGGTCAAAACCACTGAGGTGTTAAGTAGTAAATCTGAGTTCTTTCCTGAAGCCCATTTTCAAAGTTTTTGCCTGCATTCTTTCCAGACTTCTTTGTCTAATCAAGAGGGCCAAAACCATTTAAAACACTGGCATTTTAACATCATTTTATGATTCTAAGAATAGAGGATTAAAAAGCCACATTTCCTGGGTCACGGGATAAAATCTTGAGAACTAGCAAGTTGCTATGAACCAGATGGTTTAAAGGCTGTTGTTTCACTGGACCAGATTCCCTAATGGACTTCTGTGGCAGAATCTTACTGAGTGTTACTATGTCAAATTTAAGGTCTCTAAGATTGAAACAGGAATTTTCAGTGCTGTATTCAGGATGTAACTTTGTGAGACATACCTGTGGCCTAAGAAATGCTGAGATCTGAATTCTCTCATCACTGAGAAGAGTTTAGAACCCACATTTCTCATGGCAGTATTATCATCACCACATCAAAACACATTCCAAGGTTGAAGTTATTTCACTGTGGCTAAATGAAATAAGGATAGAAGATGCCAGGAAAATAAACAAACAAACAAACAGACAAGCAAGCAACATTTAAAAACCCCAAAAAATCAAACAAAATACAAACAAACAAAAAACAAAATAAAATTTAAAAAAATAAAAAAAAAACAACCCAACAAACCAAAAGCAGAAATAAATGCCTACCCTATCAGTAATGAGACTAATGTGGGCACTCCTTCCAGAGCCTGTGCTCTGTTTGACTCACTTTTACTTTTCTTCTGCCTATTCAATCTTTTTGTATGTATATTGTAACATTTCACTAAGAAGTGAAAATCCCCTCATGCCATACCTGCCTATGGATCAGGAAAACTGTAAAAAAGAGAAAGAAATATGTTTTGAAAGACTGAACCTAAAGGTTCCACATGCTTTTTAAGTGTTGGGCTAGAGGTGGGAGTGCAGGCTTACTTGTGCATAGTGTTTTAAGTCTTATGCAAAGTTAAATTCGCAGATCTACTAAAGGTCAACTAGTTAATCCAGATGTAACCTTGCCAGCTGTCCTCTTTGAAATGCATAAAAATATTTGATTACTTTCTTCATATCATGTCCTAGCCTCATTCTTCTCCTTTTAGCCCAACCATGGCAATTTCTTTCAATCTTTTCTTTTAGAACTTATTTTTTTACATCCAGATCTACATAATCCTTGTTGATTCCTTCTGTACTCTAGGGTGTTCCTTCATGGGTAGTGGTCAAAATTACAGACTGCACTGCAAAAGAGTAAATAAACATTCTGCAAGTCTGTCTTACGCCAACTCTGGATAACTTCCAGTATAATGTTCACTTTTTGATAATTTTAAGAAATGATTTGCTACTATAAACTGACTCTTCATCCAGTACTGTTAGTTCCCCAAGATCACTTTGTGCAATTGCTAAAAAAAAAAAAAAACCAAAACCAAAACAGAACAAGAACGCTCTATTTTGAGAAGAAAAAAAACACATGCACCAAGTTTCAAAAGGGACTTGGACTCAGGGTCATGCAGGATGCACCTTCTTATTGCCCTGACAGCTATGTTTACACAATTGTATTGGATTTAAGGCATTCTCACCTCCAAACTCTAAGCAGCATATTAAGTACAATGCTGACTTTTCAGATTCAAGTTTATAAATGCTTAATTCTCCTTTGTGGCACTGTTCAAGTGGTCTTGGATTTTACTGATGGCTGCTACATGAAGCCCCTATACAATTGCTGAACTTCTTCCGTCAATTAAGGACAGTGTAATTCATTAATGATGGAGTTGAAATATCTAGATTTAAAAAACCTGCATTTGACAAAGCATCATTTGTTCTCCCATCAAACCTGTACTACACCACTGCTAGGCAGGAGCAGAGCAGAGTGGGCATGAGCTTGCAGGCTACGGGTTATGAGCAGGTGCTGCCATCCATGAGCTCACCTGCCCAGAGTGCACAGACAGCCCAGGCTCTGAGCTCCAGGCTCTGAGCTCTGAGCTCCAGGCAATGCCCTGGACCCTGCTTACAATCTGGCTGTGGAGGTGCCAGCGGCAGGACCCACCTAGAGCCCAGTTCTGCATTCCACAGTACAAGAGAGACATGCAGCTCCTGGAGCAGGTCCAGCGGAGAGCTACTGAGTTGGTTCGTGGGTCTGGAGCATCTCTCTCTTACGAGGAAAGGCTGAGAGGGCTGGGCCTGTTCAGCCTCGAGAAGAGACAACAGAGAGGGGACCTCATTAATGTGTATTACTGTCTCAAGGGAGGGTGCTGAGAGGATGGAGCGAGGCTCTTCGCAGTGATGCCAAGCAACAGGACAAGAGGAAACGGACAGAAACCGATGCACAGAAATTCCACCCAAATATGAGGCAGAACTTCTTTATTGTGCGTGTGATCACGCACTGGAACAGACTGCCCTCCCTAAAGATGCTCCAGAACCGTCCGGACACGATCCTGTGCCACGTGCTCTGGGATGACCCTGCTTGAACAGAGAGGTTGGACCAGATGCCCCATTGTGGTCCCTCCCAACTTGACCCATTCAATGATACTGTGACCCAGGAGAGGACGGGCGACAGGANAGGCGGGGCGACGGGAGCGGCCAGGGGAAAGCTGCCCGAGCCACTCGGGGCAGCCAGGCTGGGTCGCCTCCCGGCCCGGCCGCCGGCTGCCACCTTCGCCACACCGCCCCGCCCCAGCAGGTCCCCGGCACACGCGCGGTGGAGCGGAGCGAATCGTCCATGTTCTCCGCCGCCCCCTTCCCGGGCATTCCTGAGCCGCAGGCGCGCTCCAGGACCGGCGGGGGCGGGAGCGGCACCAGCTCCTTCCGCCCACCGCCTCCCGCCCCGCGCACGCGCACTCGCGCCCGCCGCCGTAGGCCCCGCCCCCCGCGCCACGGGAGCCGCTGGGCGG